>UELX01000736.1:0-62953 GCA_900480035.1 Eupelmus urozonus
CCGGCTTCGCCGACCCTCGTGCACGGCAATCGCACGTGGGTGTGAAACTTTACGCCCTTGTTACGAAAAATACTATTTTGATGCACTCTGCGAACAGCTTGATTTTGCGCATGTTCGAACAAAAAAGCGTGTACGAAATCTTACTTTGTGCACGTATAACATAAAATACGATTCAATTCATAAGCGAGGAAGTGATTTCAATCTCGCGTAGATTTTTTACCCTTGTTTCGCTCGGGAGCAAACACCCCCGCAAAGCTAAAATCACTTTCTCGCACTAGTATCGAAATATATTATTTAATGCTCCGTGTGAAACTAAAAAATCGTCAAAAATTAAATTCTAAATAGAGTTTTAAAATTCTATATTTCAACACTAGATTTAAAAGTATTTTTAAAGTATTTAATTTTTTTTTTAAAATACAGTATTTACAACGAATAAAATGCTGCATTTTTCTTTGTGCGTGTCGCATCAAAATATACGATTCAATACATGAGCATGTAATAGTTCCAACTTTTTCGCACTTATACCGAAAGCTACTATATCAATTTTCCAGTGCAACTTTCATTAAATCTATCTAATCCTTCCTTAGTGGAAAAACGTCGTATAATAGTGGTAACAATATATAATAGTATACATGAAGCACTAAGGGAGGAAAGTCGCATATTATTCTCAAGTGCAGTAGTTACCCGATGCAATAATTGACTTTACTCTCGAGGTGCATACAGTAATTTATTCTCACCTTAATTTATTGTTATTTGTTTTTATTTGATTTTTTTAATAATTTTTCTATTGTTTCTAATAAAAATGCTAGCAGGGAATATAGGTGCTTTTTCGAGGAATTAAGAGATCATTATCGTTACGGTGGGAATAAAATAAATTATAAGAATAAAAAAAAATAAAAGAATGTAATACTGCATCATTTTCCAAATAAATTTATTTCAATAAAAAAATTTTTATTTACACGCAGAAAAACAACGTTACTTATTATAAAACATATTAATTATTTATAACTGTAATGATTCGAAAAAAGACTTATATTTCGTGTATTTATAAAAATGAAAATTTTAATAAACTTGGTAAAATATTTCATTTTCTTAAATTTTTTAAAATTTTTACCAAACGTAAAGTAATATAAAATTTTGTTAACAATGTTTAATAGTACATTATGCACCAAGGGAGTAAAGTTGCATATTATCTCTGAGGGTGTTTTGCTGCCCGAGCGAAGCGAGGACAGTAATTACCCGAGGGAATTATTGACCTTACTCTCGAGGTGCATATAGTACTTTATTCCCATTTTAACAGTGGCCACTTATTTGTTTTTATTTGATCTTTTTAATAATTTTTCTATTTTTTCTAATAAAAATACTAGCAGGGAAATAATGGCCGAGGAGGAAAATAATGATCTAGTAGAGAAATAATGGCCCATTATATTTCCCTCCTCGAGTTTTGCGGGAATAATAAGCCATTTGCAACGCGCCCTGTCAGGGAAATAAGTGGCCATTATCATTGAGGTGGGAATAAAATAAATAAAGCAATAGTACGTACCGATAAGTTAAGAAATTTTTGTGTGATCAATTTTTAAATGTCATTATAAATCCTTATGTAGTGTGCTTATCGGCATATTTCCTTCATCTTTTCATCAATTTTAATAATTCATAATCAAAGAGGATTGTTCAGGCTCGATAAAACTATAAAAAATAAATTTTCCAAAAAAGGATATTTACTTAAGTCGTTTTTTCAAATCACCACTGAATTAGAACATTATCTTACATTTTACTTATTTTATTTCACCTTTTTATGTAAATGTAGAGAACAATTTGTATATACACATGTATCTACCATAAAGTATTTCCACAAACATATAAGCATTTATATTATACAATAGTAAAACTAGTAAAACTTTTACTGTAAGATTTCAACATTGTCAATTTTGATTTTTTAGTAAGTTCTAATCTTCTTTTTTATTTTTAAGTAACTATATATTACATTTGTACTAAGAGAAAATTTTAAATAATATAATATAGTAAACGATTTTTGTCCATTTATGTTTGTGCCATTTTTTAATAATATCTACAGTTATGTATACCTATTAAAAAATCTGTTGTTTGGAAATCAAATGAACTTGTATTTATGCTAGGTATTCAAGTAATTATGTACACTAAATGATAAATAAATAATTTAATTTATATTTATCACTTTAATAAATATATTCAATTATTTTATTAAAAAATTTCTTAAATAAAAAATTATTTAAATATAGAATTTCTTTGTACCTTACCAAGTACTTAAACATTAAGTTGGTGATTTACAGATGGAGTGATAATTTACAGTTTTACATATTGTGTGGTAATTTACAAATCATGAAATTTTTTCTAACTAACAAGTGATTGTTTGAGTTTTTATTAAGTCCTTTAAAGTTTTATTGTTCAAATACCTAAATATTCTCTCTGAGCATGAATCTGGAAGATTGAATCCAATCAAAAAAGCTAGAGAATCTTTTGCGGGCTTCAATAATTCACTTCTCTTTAAACCTCTTTTGAATTGCAACTCAAGTAGAAAACCGTATTGTGGAAAATTTTTTTTGAAATTACTTGAATTTAAGATTCCACATAGCTTATCATTTCTGATATATAAAGCCATTTCATTTGGATCCTTAAATAAAATATCGTACAAGGTTGAAAAACTATTAATTTTTATATGTTTCATATTTAAGACTTCCTCTTCACATCGAAGCAAGATGTCGTCCTCATCATTGTTGGGCACCTGTTTGTGCAAATCTTTTAATTCCATGTAGTAAGTAATATTCTCCCAACTAACATAATAACCAATGGTGCTTAGCCTTCTTATATGGTACTTGAAGATGTAGTAGATTGGATGAAACTGATAGATTAATCTTCTGTTATCCAATACTTCTTTCTGAAATTCGTAAAAATAGAATAATGCTGTTTTGCCAAGCCGATCAGTAATATTGATGTCAGCACCTTTCATTAGCAGATTCCGAACGTTTTCAGCATTTCTATTTAAACAAGCCATGTGTAGAGGAGTTTTGCCACGCTTATCCTGACAATCCACGTCACAGTCTTTCTCAAGTAGTGGAGTAAGTCTGTTAGTTGTGTAACGAGTAGAAGCTGCTATATGCAATGCAGTTTTACCATCAATCTGCTTCATATTCACATCTGCTCCCTTGGCTAATAGTGCAGATATTATTTCCTCGGAATTTGGAGCTAAAAGGTCATTACAAGTTGCCAGATGAAGGGGAGTGCAGAGATATTCGAAGTCTGCAACATTTGGATCTACATCGTACTGTAAAAAAATCTTAGCTAAATCAACAAAGCCTTTTTTCAAAGCTATATGAAGTGGCGTTAAGCCTGTTTTAGTTCTAGCATTGACATCTGCTCCTTCTCTTAACAAAACTGCAGCTACATTAGCTTTTTTGTCATCACCAAACACTTTGTCAGTATCAGCAATGTAATGTAAAACTGTTTTACCACTGTAGTCGTAAATATTTACATTTGATTTATATTCCAAAAGTGTTTCAATAATTTTATCTCGCTTCTTATTGAATTCATTTAAGATACTGTACAATGGTTGTGTTATGTGCTTACCAAATACACACGTAAATGTTTCATGATCAATGTCACAAGCATAAAACAATGGTGTTTTTCCTAAATTATCTTGACAATCAACATTACTTTTATATCGTAGAAGTAGATCAACTATTTCTAATTGTTCAGTTTGCTTCGCTATTGAATCCAAAAATTTTGCTGGACATGCTTTGTAAGCACTGGGAATATCCACTTTGAAAGAAGATTGAACAGAATTTCTGAGAATTGTATGAATTTTTTTTGCATTTTGCTGACACGCTAAGTGAAGAGATGATAAACCTTCACTTTCTTTTGCATTAGGATCAGCATTATTCTGCAAAAGTGTTTCGACTGCAGTTTTTCTATTAAAACTAACTGCAAAGTGTAAAGGTGTATATCCAGGACACTTTGATGAGTCAAAATTTACTGCAGCATTGATTAAAGCTCCATTATCCAAAAAAGCTTTAATTGCATTGATGTTTTCAGTTGTGCATGCAATATGAAAATGAGATAATCCATTACAGTTGACAGGATTTATGTTTTTTGGAACATACTTGGATAAAATAAAGTCAATCAGACTGTTGTCAAAATAAAAGAAACTAAAAGCAAAATGAAAAGGTGTGTCCCCTGTCTTGTTTTTTATTGTTGTATCTGCTCCACGACTTAAAAGTAATTCAACAATTTTTTGGTTACCATTTTCTATTGCAAAATGCAAAGGTGTATATCCAGAACAAGTAGGAGAATCAAAATGAACAGAGTTATTAATATCAGCTTTGCCTTCCAGAAGATGTTCAACAATGTCTATCTGGTTTCTTCTACATGCTATGTGAAAATGAGACAATCCTGTCTTATCAACAGCATTAATTTTTGTCTTCTTAACTTCAGATAGAAGCATATCGATGATTTTCCAAGAAACTTTATAAGGGTAATGTAATTTGGTCATATAGTAAGCTAAATGAAGTGGTGTCTGTCCTATTCCATTTTTAGCATTAATATCAGCTCCATGTTGTAAGAGTAAGCTGATCACATCTATACTTTGATGTTTGACTGCAACGTGTAACGGTGTACAATTAGATTCATCTTCTGATTCAGAATTCAAATATTTGTTAACACAAAGTCCTTGGTTTATAAAATTATCAACAACACGTTCTTTATTCCTCAAGCAAGCAGCATTAAATGCAACACAGTCATCATTATCAAAATTTATAAGATTAAGCACTTGGTGTAAATATTCAGACAACAAAATATCCACAATTTTGTAATTCTTTTTCTTCAACGCTAACCAAAGTGGTGAGTCTTTATTACAATCTCTGCCATTGATTAATGCACCTTTTCTTAACAGGAGTCTTACAAGAGGAATATCTTTTAGTCTGACAGCGTAATAAAGAGGTGTATGGAAAAAATTTGTTTTGATTTCTATATTTACTCTACAACCTTTTTCTAACAATAACTTTACAATTCTTCTACGCCCTCGTTGAAGTGCTTTGATAAGTAATATGTAATCTTCCCATTTTTCATCACTAAATAAAGATCCAGGTTGTTCCAATACTTTTTTTGCTAAAGAGAAGTAATTTTTTCTAATCGCCAAAGATATAGCCTCATATTTTCCTGCTCGACAAACCATGTCTCACATCAGATTTAATCCAGCAGATAAAACGTATTTTATTTAAGGTAGAATATCTATACAAAAATAAAACTGTTTAGAATTTTTAATGCTAATTATATTTTATTCATAAAAAATAATTATTCACTTTGATTTAACATATTAGATTTTTAAAATTTTTAAAATTGTATAAAGCAATTTTAATGTCACTTTAAGATACAAATATCAAGAATGATAAAACACTTATAGTTTTATACAAACACACCTAATATTTAATGTTAATGTTCTGCTTTAGACTCAATAAAGGTAAACAAATTTTCATAGGTAACCTTCCTCCACATTATTAAATTCTGAGCTAACTGTAGCAACATTACAAAAGAACGCTTAATTATATTTTATATCAATAAATTGATCCAATTTTTCACAAGTAAAACTTCTCAATTCTCAACTATAAATACTCTCTGGATAGTTTGTTTTGGCGATCAGCTGATTACTTTCTCTAAAGCAGAAAGATGCATTTTCATTACGCATAATGACACTTCTCATAGTGACATTTATTTTAATAAATTTGAGGCGGGAAAATGCAAAATTCCATAACAATTCAAAATTTTTAACGTGAGTATAGTAATAAAGATATCAATTTAAACAAAATTAAGTAATTTTCTGAAATATTTTTATAAAATTCAATGAAACCTAAACTAGAATTAACTTAAAAGGTATGGAGTAGAATTTTTGTAAAAATAATCCTAGAATTTTTTCTGTATTTCTATTGGTAACATTGGCAAAAATGGCTGCGTATTATAGAATGTTATTAAATTGCGTATCAAAACAAAGCTTCAGTAGCTAAAATAAAACATATTATTGTTCTTAAATTTTCACCCGCAGGTTGCTTTTTAAATATATTTTTAGATTTAAAAATATTTTTTTGTTTATAATTTGCAAAAATTAAAAATATAATGTGTTATAGTTGTACGTATAATTAAATGTCTCTCATTATATTGTAAACCTATTAATAGAAATAGTATTGTATTTTACGTACTATTGAATAAAACTGATAAGTTTTGCCTTACTATTTCTTTAATTTTTTCAAATCTGATTTTTTCAGAAGACAGAGTTGCACACATTTTGTGTGCAATTATATGAACTATGTTAAATTCAATTTTAAATATAAATAAAAATTTTATTTATAATGTAAAACAGCAAACTAACTCAAGAAACTTTTATAAATGGCTGGTAATTGTGTTCAACGGGTAAATTCAAATTCACAATACATTTAATTATTATTCAACATATAAAATACAATTATACAATACTTTATTATATTTTTAGTGTTGATAAGGACAGAGTTAAAAAATTAGGCCCAGATCGAGTTTGTGCAGAGTGGCTTCTTCGAAATGGGGCTTGTGTTAAATGGAGAGGTGCAAAAGAGTTTTTATGCGACTATAATTTGTTACCTGAAGAAGAAGAAGAAAAATTTTATCTAGTGAAAGTTGACGCTACTGATTCTGCTATTCATCATATTGGATTTCCACATTTTTGTAAGTTTTTTAACTTTTGAATTGTTATGCAAAAAATTTATTAAAAATTATTGTCAAATTAAAATTGATTCAAGGTGACTGTAATAATATAGATGAAATTAAACTTGTAAGGTGTTCCTATATTGAAAATGAAGCTCTTCCATTACTATCAGTTCTTAAAGATTCATTAAAGTATCTTGAAGTAATTGAATGTAAAAACATTACAGATGAAGCACTGCTCAGTCTCAAAGATCTTAAGTATGCAAAATTAATTTTTATATGAAAATAATTAATAATAATTATAAATATAATTTTTCAGAAATTTGACAACTCTCAAGCTTGGTGGCTTTCCTTACGTTCAACATAAATCTGATATTTTATCACAATTATCTGTTGCATTACCAAATTGTAAAGTTACTTATGAAAACTAGATGGCTGTGCATTAAAAATTTTAAATATATATTTTATATAATTGGAACAATAAATAATATTTATAGTTAACCTTTTTAGATATGTTTTTTGTTTTTTACAAAATTAAGTTATAATTGTTTCTGGGGGATTTGAGGGCTCACTTTAACATAAAATTTATGGAAATATTTAGAAAGTCTTATTTAATAAAGATATTATAGTGGACTTATGATTTGAGAAGTCTATTTTTAGACAAAACTACTTCTCAATTTTTATAACATGTCTATTTTTAGATAAGACTTTCTTATACCTTTTATGATAAGTTTACTAATCTAAATAACTGCAATTTTGATTACTTTATTTATCTGTATTTAAATAGTTAATAATAAAATAATAATTATCAATTAAATAAAAAATCTTTTCATAATAAGTTATTAAAATATAAAGTTATCAAATAAACTAATAATAATAATCACTTTTAAATATATTTTTGTTATTATTTATATGAAATTAACGATACAAACCATAGATAATAAACCGACTGCCGATCGAAATAATTAATATTAATTTTTCTAATATTATGTAATAGCACGAAATTTTTTAAAGACGATTTAATGACGTTTTAAACGTTGTCATAAGGTTTTCAAATATCTCGTACTATTAAGGGAATTTACAGTAGGAAAAATTATTTTTTAATTATAGCGATTATTTTCATATATTCAATATCATAATATACGATTGCTTTAATTTTTAGCACATTTAAAAATTGAAATTTTTATTTCCTAGAATACAGTTTTAAAGAACCATATCGGTCAGCTTTAATGTTAATTTTTCCTAATATTTCAAACATTAGTTGTTTCTGTTATTTATACAAAAATTCATTTTTTTAAAATAAGCAAACAATTTTTGAATAAAAAATTAAAATAAAATGATAAAAAATTAAAATAAAGCAAGGTAGGTAGGTATACTTATATCTTACAAAAATTTAAAATAAGTATCTAAGATTAAAACGAACCTTATCCACACATCTTTTTCGTTATCTAGCGCCTTTTTTCCATTTCCGATATGGCTGTACTTAAGTATACTTCCGGCAGTTACGCCTTTTTCGCGCGCAAAAGTAGCCGGCTCCCGCGCACTTTGCGTTAAGAACCCATAGCGAATTGTCGTTGTCCAGATAAAAACTTGCTTTTTACGATTTGCTAAACGATTATTTATTTAGAAAACAACAGTCAAGATGCCAGTAAGCGACAAATGCGTTTTAAAGTATGTGAAACTCAGTGACAAAGCCTTCGCCCCCCAAAAAGGTTCAGTTCATTCGGCAGGTTATGACTTAAAAAGGTATTTCATCTGTCTTTGTTTCAATTTATAATTTTTTTTTTTCTGGAAGCGTGTTTATCATGTATTGAATTGATTAGCATCTTTTATTTGCTACAACTTCATGAAATTGATTTTGAAAATGTTTATACTTGTTATTTAAAAAATTAATCAGAAAAATACTTTATTAAAAATTTCACTTAATTGTATTTATATTGAATAAATTTTTTAAACAATTAGTTATTTACTAATGGAACTTGTTTTTTTAATTTACAGTGCCTATGACCATGTTGTACCTGCAAGAGGCAAAATGCTAATTAAAACTGATTTACAATTTGCCGTACCTGAAGGTACTTATGGAAGAGTTGCACCCAGGTCTGGTTTGGCATTGAAGAACTTTATTGATGTTGGTGCTGGTGTTGTTGATGCTGATTATAGGTATTTTTCATGACTTGTTATTTACATAGAAATAGAAATAGTCATATTTCTTTAATAAATAAATTTATCTATTTCTTCTTGAATTTTAGAGGGGAGGTAGGCGTTGTTTTATTTAACCACAGTGATACTGATTTTATTGTTAAACCTGGAGATCGTGTTGCCCAATTCATCTGTGAAAAGATTGCTTACCCAGATCTTGAAGAATGTAAATCGCTGGACGATACTACAAGAGGAGCTGGTGGATTTGGGTCAACTGGTATTAATTAAATTTCCAAAACTATGTGATACTTTGTATGTTCCTTTAATTTAAATAAACTTTTTTAATATTTTTTTTAAGAAAATAGAAAACAGAAGTAAAGTTTTTTCACATAAAAAATATATTTATCTACATAATAGTACATTTTTAACAAGTAGTTTATATAACAATTTTATTTTTACATTTAAAATTTTAAAGACTGATATTAAACCAGCATTAAAAATTTTAAATTTTTGAAGCTGGCACTAAATTTGTATCCTCTGTTGGAGTTTTAACTAAAGCTTGTATTTGCTTAAAGTGCTTGTGTTTAGCATCTCCAAGTAGCTTAAAAATCACATTCTCAGAAGTAGCAATGTGACATCCCATTTGCTTCATCCTCTATAAAAAATGATTAAATTTTATTAGTAATATACTTATTGTTAATATTTTATCTTTAATTTAACCTTTTTTGTAAGTTAAATTAATAACATTTTTAATTAAATTACCTCTAAAGCAAGCAATCTATCTTCTTGTGTTCTGGATGAACAACAGTCAGCTATAGTATGAACTTCATATCCATTTTTCCTTAAGTCAATAGCTGTGTTTTCCACACAAACATGGCATTCAATACCAATAAGAATAATTGATTCTGGAGGCCCATTGTTACAGAGCGAAGAGAGTTCTTGAGAAACCTGTTAAAAAAAGTAATTATTCTTAGTTATGACCTTAAATTTAAATAATATTTGAGCAGTTAAAAAACCAACTAACCTCTGGTGTGTACATACTAAACTGAGTCTTAGCAAAAGGACCCTTAGCTCCAGAAATATCAAGCTGTGATACTGTTTTACCCAGGGCCTTTGGATTTTGTTCAGTCACTATTACTGGTACATCTAGCAGCTTGCAAGCTTGCAACTGTTATAAAAATATAATTAATCAATTAGAATTTATAAAAAAAGCTTAAATTAAACGTATTTCATTACCAGTTTTGAAGAATTAGTAGCAATCTTGTCAAATGAAAAAATGGCTTTTGCAAATCTTTCCTGCATATCACAAACAAACAGAGCAGTTTTGCCCTGCTTTAAAACTGCTTTAGCCGCGTTTATAGCCATTTAAATCCGCTCAGATACAAAATGTAAACAAACAAATATTTTCTATATCTTTATGAAAGTAAAATTTTCTTGCGGCTCGATTATATCGAATATAATTGCGTATCAGCTGATATTTGATGACACGCGTAAAGCGGCGAAACAGGTTAGATCAGAGATACTGTGCATCCTTTTCTACTATTACGTCCATCTTTGTTAACCACGCAGCGCTAGGTATTTAAATCTTTCCGATGAATTTTACTTTTTGCTTTAAACCAGAGTTTACTTAATCTGTTTTTAAAGCATTGGTTTAATGGTTATACCTAGTTATTTATTTTATTTTTTGTATATTTTCAAAATAAGGTTTTTAGATTGTAGAATAATTATGCGCTTAAATATTAATAAATTGAATGTAACTTAAACTAACTTTTTTTTGTATTAGGACTAAAAAAATTAATATCTAAAATTTATATTGATTTAATAATTCTATCATATTCTAAAAAAATTCTTCATTAAAATTAAAAAAAATCAATCTACGAGTTTTTTCTTCCAATAGTATCTATTAATCTATATAAATCTATCAATAAAAGAATTTTCATTTAACTCAAAAAAAGGAAATGAATTATACCGATATTAAACCGACGAATATTCAAATGCAAAAAGTATTTTATAAATTGTTATACGAAAATTTCTAATAAACTCATTTATCAAAATACAAAATTCAAAATTCCCCCTCGCAATCCCCGCGCTACACCGATGCACCCCTATTCCCTCTCCCCACAACCCCCCTCAAAAATCCTAAAAAAAAAAGCCTCCGAAAACGAAAATCAATACCCCCATATACACCACCACACGCACAGCCTACATCCATTTTAGGCGTTTCCTAGATGGCGCGCCACCTTAAGGAGCCCATACAGGCGTCGCGCTTCGTATAGACTATATACACCGCGCAGCGGGCAAAAAGGGAGGGGGCCACGCAGCGGACGCGCATAGGCAAAGGGTAGTCCGGGGTCGGCGGGGGCCAAGGACGCAGCGAGCGACGCGGAAGCAGCCGACTGCTGGCCGCTTGTCCAGACGAGCGCGAGACGATGGTCGACCTGAGCGGCGGTCCCGAGGGCCCGATCGAGCACGGCTTCAGCAACGGCGTCTTCGTCATACCAGCCGTCATCGTCATCAGCCTCTCCGGTGAGTTGGATGAGATAGTTTTTTTTTATTAGGCTGGTTTTTTTGGTAGGCTTGGGGATTGTTGGGTTACTATGTTGGATTTTTTGCGGGTGTGTGTGAGGGCTTTTTATGCGCAAGTGTGTTGGTCGGAGCAATGCCGGCTCGGTTTTGCTTTCCGGGTGTTTTCGCGGTTCGAGAATCTATATACAGCGCGAGCGTGATTCGATTTGCCAGCAAGTTTTTCCATTGATTTTCGTTATATAATATCAGTCGTTGTTTATGGTAAAATCGATGGGAGGGTTAAAAAAAAAAAAGGCGAGGGTAGCCGGCAGAGCGAATCGTGCGAAAGTAGAATTGTAATGCCAGTGAAAATTGCACTTCGACTTCGTGCGGCGCGATGCGCGTCTGGAAGGGGGTTAATGAACGCAGGAAGTGAAGCATTACGCGTAAACAAGTGGACATCAAAAGGTCCGTGCGTGTATGCGCGAAGTGTCTTCCTTTGTTATTTTCTGCCTGGATTATTGCGATTCTTTCATTTCGTAGAGTGTTAAAAGGGATAACGACTTTATTAGATACGGGATGGTGACGGCAGACTGCAGCTTTGTTGTACCATTGTTCAGAGAGTAAAAATTAAAATCTGCTTGTGAGATTTATTAAAAAAGTATCGAGAAACTATCGTTTCTGGATGAATGCAAAAAAAAGAGTCAGCTCGTTATTAAGTTGTGATAATGTAGGAATAATGATAAATGTGAGACAGGGAGTCTTGCCGTATCCGACTCGTACTACTTAATGCGTTTGGGATATCCTTTTAAAAGTTATGTAATCAGCGATTTTACTGTTTTATTCAAGATCAAAGGTTCGATTATTTAGTTCAACGTTATTCATAGATTTTATGTATATTATTTAGATGTTAAAAAACAACTTTTGTTCTGTTATAAAGCGACGAAAATCCGACGATGATCATTGTATATCATTGATAAAACTCTAAAGTATGTTGAACAACGTCACTTCTACATAATTTTTTTTGGTCAAAAAGATTTTTTTGGCAATTACCGATAAAATGAGGAAAAAATTTAGCTTTATAATATTGTAAGTAAATTCAACACAAACTGGTGAAATTTAAAATTAAAAATTCAAGTATAAAATTTATGATTTACTTATAATAATTCAATTTCGAAAAGCGAGTCAGAGTCTTCGTTATTCTGGTAATAATATCTCCCTGCAATTGTACTACAGTGCATTGCTAAAATGATATTTGAGATTGGATTGTTACAATGCAGAAAATGAGTGCATACGCACAGTGCAGTCGTGAAATATTCAAATTAATGCTTCAAAATGTAATTAATTATCAATGTAATAATATTTCCACGCTTTAATTTAATTTCAAACTTTAATTATTTTTATTATTTCTATTTACCTACAGCGAACAAATTATAATAAAATTAGTTTTGTTCTGTATTTTTTTACGTAATGAAAACGAGGCTGTACTAAACGATTATTCTTTTAATTTTTATAATTATTTAATTTTCAAATTCCACGCGTACCTGCATCGATAAAATAATATTTTTAAAATTTAGAATTTGCTTAATAGTTATTCATTATTTGGTACTTAAGCCATACAAATGGGGATTACGTTTATTAACAAAATGTATATACCTACACTGTTCAATGAATCACCGAACATATATAATCGAATTTAGAGACTTAAAAATTCTCAATAAATTCATTTTGGTAAGCATTATAAAAATTCTTACGATTTAATTAATGCACCGAATGTTTTATACAAAATATCTATGATATTTAATTTTCCTCTTCGTTAAATTTAGATCTTATTTGACGTAAGTAATTCTGAATCAATTCATCTATTTTATGACTTAACTTTTTATCTATATATTAAATCATCATGGGAACGTTTATGAAAATAATATATTAGTTAAAAAACAATAAATCAAAGTTTATGCTTCTTTATCAGTTATTAGCATTACAACAAAAGCAAAATTTGCATAAATTTTATTGTCGTTTTCAAATGATACATTTTTTGTTTTATGAATAAGCGTTCTGTGAATGAATAGTGTACTAAACCATTTATGTAAAACTAAATAAAAATAACTGCGGTAATTCATTCTAAACACTTTCCAAAAACAGAGAGAGAAACTTCAAGAATCCATGTCTTTTTTATCACCAACCTTACGATCGGCAAGAATATACATATGACGAAATGCATTTTATCGCACAGATAAGAGTCTTGAGAAAAAATAAGCGTTTCTGTAAAATAATCCCACTCATAAATAAAACCCCCGCAACCATAGAAAAAAAATTCCAACCCACAACCAATCCCCCAAGAAACCCCAATAAAACCTCCAGCTCCATAACCACCCCACCAACCCTCCCACACCCAAACCCATCACTCTTAACTCACCCTCACCACTCCATCTCCCCCAAGCCATCCTCACAACGCGGGCTTTTCAAACTCCGTCGAAAAAAGCCAGCGTCAGCTCCCTCTCTGCCATACGTGAAAAGATCGGCGGCCCACCAGGAGAAGCGGCCACGTAGCTGGCGCTCGTTCCGTTATAAACGCGCGCCGTGCCCGGCTCCTCCAATGGCGCGCGCGCCAGAGCGCAGATAAAAAAGACAACCGGCCGTGTGGGTATATACGTGAATGTACATACGGAGAGAGCCGCGCGCTGTAGGCTGCTGCTGCAGTCAGTCGCCGTATGTTTCCGCGCCCGGCTCGAGGCCACGTATATATCTCCACGCTCGCTCCACAGGTACATATTGTTGTTTTCTTTTTCTGCGCGGGCATCGCTGTAAGCTTCGACCCCCACGGGACAGAGAGAAAAAAGGTCGAAACCCGCTGGTTGGAAGTTGATGGTTTGATGGGTTGCTTTTTGTTTAGAGTTTTTTGTTTGTGAGTTGGTGGGTTTTTAGAAAAATCGGTTGCAGATGCGCGTGGTGTTTTGAGTTAAGTTAAGGTTGCTGGAGGGTTTTGACCGCTGGGATTAATTTAATTGAATAATTAGAGGAATTTGCGGATTGGATATTTTACCGTTTAAACGAGTTTTGAAGTTGATTCACAAACAGCGTGGTAGCGATCTTTTTTCTCAGCTAGAAGCGACAAAGAAGTTTGTTAAGTCACTGCTTTATCGATAGATTTGACACCTACTCGTGGATCGAACGAATTGAGAAAATAATTGATAATAATTTTTATTGCAATAAGAACATGAGATAATCCGGTTCATAAAATAAATTAGACATTGTAATGCATGGATGATACGTAGCACTCTATATTACGTGCGTCTTTTCTTAAAGTACATCTGCATATAGGTAGTTATACTGTACAGCATTTTTATAACTCAAAACTTAATCTGAACTGTAAATTTGATACGTCTGAATATGCAAATAAGTTCTACTAATTACTTGAATACGGTATATGTTAATAGTTCATCATGTTTAAGTCATAAAGTAATTGGAAAAAATTCATTTATACAGTACGGTAGGATAACCGGACGCACAAACAAAGTCAATAAAACACAGAAAAGGTTTCGCCTTATGCTTCTAAATATTCGTCGATTTATAATTAAAATCACTTTTTGAAATTGTAATTCGATGCAAATCACTTGAACTTCAGCAGATCGCAACTTTAACAAAGTGACACGTTGCCGTAAACTATATATAGATTTTCCGAAGAGAGTGGCTCGACTATACTGATCAAAACTAATGAGGCTAGGTTTATCTTTTCGTCTCGCTTAGCTCAGCGGCGCAGGCGGTTTTCGTAGATAAGATAAAATACTGACTATTGCAAATCGATAATAAGATCGATGTATCGGTTTCGATTTTCAACTGCGGTAAGAGTGCATTTATCTTTCGAAAAGTAAAACAAAATTGTTTATTAAACCTTGCTTTGAACGTGAAAATTATCTGATAAAATAATTTAGAAGAAGTCATATCTTTTTACTTTGTTAATCTTATACTCTGTATATGTGAAAGATAAATAAGAAACAAGTATATAATAATTGAATGACTCTTTAGTTTAATAGATTCGCAGACTACTTTTAGTGAAAAAGTATATAATAACTGTTAGTTTAATGGTTGGAAAAAGACACGACAATAGTTTTTATTATTTTAAAAACATTTGTTACATAATAATTCTCAAATCAATTAAAATAAAATGAACATAGTTAAACATTGAATAACTTTTATAAATAGCTCTAACGTAACTAAAATAGTACATGTTTTTAAAACGTTTTATATATTTATTTAGAATTTTAAAACAATTTTCAATTTTGAAATAGTCAGTATTTCAGTACGTTAGTCTACTGCATAAACTTTGCTAGATTTCTGCTTGGTGAGACGAAAAACAATTTTAAATAATTACATTCAGAATATTTTGTATCGATAATTCAAGAAAAAAGCATTTTACAAAATCGATAAGCAGTGATATAAGTAAATTCAATAAAAGCGCCTATCTTACACAAAGTAGTAATACTTTACCGATCGAAATCGATTCAAAAACTAAGTAATACAATTCGCCGGTCGGTAAAAAAGACCTACGATAAATCAAAATCACCTAAGACCTACAATATCCTTCGCCCACCGTGCAGAAACTTCGAGGCAAAAATGCTGCATCTGTTGCTCCTTGGTCTGCGATCGCTCCTGGTGTCGGCACAGGACGATGTGGAGGACGGTGTCGTCGAGGACGAGCTACCACCATCCGGTGATTTGCCTTTCCCCGGTGGCAAGATGCCCACAGCCGATGAACTCCTGAAGATGCTAGACTCGATGGGTGGCCTCTCCGACAAGGACAAGGAGGATCTGCGCCAGGAGCTGCTCAAGAAGGCCCAGTCAGGAGCTGGAATTGGCGAGGAGTTCGCTGAAGAGGGAAGCTCGCATCTGGTGACGTCGATCTTCTCCTCGCAACTGTTCGTGCTGCTTGCAATGCTGGCCATCGTTTTCGGAATTCTGGGTAATTGATGGGAAAGATTGTTCGTCGGTGGTGGAGAAAGGTTTATGTTTGGTTGTGGAAAAATTTTATCGATTGTCGGTTAACTGTAAGTTAACATCTTTTCTGATGTTTACAGTTAAGTCGGTAAAATTGTGCATCAGTAAAAAAATAGATACCTAAAATACTCAAACTATATCTGCATAATTAGAAATTTTCAGATTTATTCATAAAAACGGTACAAACAATTCTTACTTGCTACATTACTTCTACGCAGTAAATATTGTTTTTAATATTTCGAAAATATGTTGCAAGACTGCCCTATCTGATTAAATTCAGAATCGAGTTATTTTTAATTTCTGCAATCGGCTGCTAAATCGTACGCTTCTTTTTTATCAACATAATTTTAAAAGAAAGTAGAGTATAGTTACGTGTGTTATGTAAGATAATAAAACGTGTAATATTTAAGATATCTTGCAGGAATCGACCGTTTATATCTAATCAATGGTTCAGTAAAGTTCAGTAATTCCAAGACATTGATAGCCAGTTATACCTTGATTCTCGCAGTGCTACGTTCGTTGAGGTGAATTTTATAGAAACCGCGAAAATTTTTAATTAATAATAAAAAGATCTTAGACGCGATAATGTAGTGTAAAAATTATGTTCTTTTCATAATACAATTTATTTTGCATTGTTAAAAATGTAAAAGAAATTGTTAGGATAGAGTATATTTTGAAAATTACATTATACAGTTCAACTAAAACTAACTTCAAGACCTTCTCAATTCTTTTAAATAATAACTTTTTTTAAGCTATTTATTACGGTTATTTCATAAAATAATTATAGTATTTTTTATAATAAAACTAAATGTTAATAATATATTAGAAAAAAATGTCGAAATTCGAGGAAATGTTTGAAAAAATGGCAAGTAAATTCGACTTGTCTGAGGATACATCAGAGAGACTTAGTAGCCTATTAAAAAATTACAAGACAATGGACGACGCTGAAAAACTTCAATTTCTTCATCTAGCTAAGGATACTCTTAAAGAACAACTTAAAAAAATTTCAATGGAAAAAAATACGAGCTGGCTCAGTCATTTTATTTATCACGACTACATTTTAGTTATTATAGCTGTGCTATTTCTTGTTACTCTTTTCGGTACATAAACTATTTTTTATATTCTTTAAACAATTTCATGCGTATGAGTGTATGTGAGTGCGCGTGCGTGTGCGTATATGTGTATATTTACATACACGTTCTCTTTAATTTACGCTTTAATTATATTTTTCTGTTAAATATGTGTTTTATATAATACGTTTTTTTTAAGCAATTTGAAAATTACTGAACTTTGGTCAAGGTGTTGGCTAGTAAAAAAATTGTTTCTTATAAAAATAATTTTTGATACAGAAACCTTTTATAAAACGAAATCTATACGTATTCATTCTAGTTGTTCATATTTTCTTTCAAATGAATTTATTACTTTGTGACAAGGAATGATGAACATCTAACGAAAATTTAAATATTGATTGTACAAATTTTATTAATCAATTTCATTTTTACATTTCAGTCTTTTTCGGATACAAACTGTACAAAAGCTTATCTGAGCGGGAGAGGAAGAGAGAAGAAAAGAAGAAAAATAAACAAATGAAGAAGAAAAAGTAAATCGACTTTTTTATGCGAGAAAAAGTCTTGTGAGAACTGAAGTTGCGTTTTTAAATGAAAGTTTATGCAACAGTGACTGGTGTACAATAAAACAACATTCCTTATATTTAATTTTAACAATATTTTGTTATTAAAAGATACATATATTTATAAGAAAAGTGGTTATTTAATTACATACCTTTTACCAGTGTTTCGGACGTTCATTCAAGGAATTTGTGATATTATTTAAAAAATAAAATAATAACAATATTTAGCACAAAAATATTTTATTGTGCCAAGCATAAGCGTATAATATGGATGCAATCGTCACTGGATCAAGGATTTGACCTTGTGCCTCTGATCGCTGTACCATGCAAATACTTGATTATTACATAAAAGAAAAATTGTTTGAAATACAGAAAAATAATTTCTTTTCCTATACTGCATGCATATATCTACTCTACATACTTCTATCAATTTTTGCTTCCGTAGAACTAAAAAGTACAATTAGAATAATAGAATTGAGTAAAACACGTCATTATTATACGATGTTTGTGCGTAACAATGTGCAATAATTGGTATTATACAATAAGAAGTAAGATCAATCGAATTCATTTGTGCGCATTCTAACAAAAATAAAATGTCTAATTTCATACTACACTTACTTGGTTGGCACAGTTTTGTTTTTGTTTCTCCATTTTTAAACTAGAGTACAATTCCTTTAGACTTGAATAAAACTACTTTACTACGTCTGTGATAAACTAACAAGAATATTTCGAAATATATATAATATAGTACATAATAAACAATCTCACTTATTATTCTGGCACGGCTTTCGCTCTTGGAAAATCCATGGTACATGATTAAGGCGCGTGCAGATAGATCTATAATAATCCATACAAACGAAAAAGATTTCCAAGTAGAAGAGTTAGATTAATATAAAGATCTGATAACGATAAAAATAATTATAATGTAATATTATATCAACTAATAAAAAATAAACATAAGCTTAATTTTTGTCTAAAACTTACATGCACAAGAAAAGACAATAATTTGCCTTTCTCATAATAATATTGCATTATCGCTATTAAAAAAGTAACAGAAAACATATAAATAATGAAAAATTTAACATATCTCGTTGGTTCTTTTTTTACATTCAGATTTTTCATTCCCTCGTGTTTCTTTTTTAAATTAAAAATTAAAGAAAAATAAAGTTTGCCCGGAAGAATTCTTTTAGACGAATTATAATCTATCTTTCTAGCTCCGTCAATTTTTAAAAATATCGGACAATTGAACCCACCCGTGTACCTATGCATCGAAAACCTAATCGACCCGACAGCTGGGAACAAACATTGCCGATCTCAACTATACAGTCAAACGCACTTTTTCTCTTTCATCTATTCCTTTGTTCGAAGCAGTCAATGGGAAGACGGTTTCAACAGCAGTTTGTAGCGGTCGGTACCAGGTTCTGAAAAGTAAAATAAATATTAGAAAATTTATCAAACCTCTGTATAAACAAACACTATTTCAAGCATTCCAACATTTTTCATATATCTATGCATATCACACACGGACGCAGGCATACACACGTCATAATATTTAATAATTTAATACAACTAAATTCACTGACGCCCACCTTTAATAGTCTCCACGACGAACATGCTCTCGTCCCTCATGTTGGCGATGAGCTCGTTAGTGACGAGCACGTGGATGCCCTGAGGACCGAGCAGCAGCACTGAATGCAGCTTGTCGTGAGGCAGGCTCAGCGCACCAAGCAGCTTGCTCGTGAGCGAGCCGCTGGTCAGGCTGTCGAGGTAGACGGCCCGCCAGAGACCGTTCACTGGATTGCCCGTCTCTACCGCGAAGTAAAGGCTGAGCTTGGGCTGAGGCGCCTTGGCGTGCAAAGCATTGAATAGCCTGATGCCGTCGGCGAGGCCGCAGATCTGGATGAGGTCGTCGCGCGACAGGCGCAGGATGTCCGAGGCCGAAAAACTGGCGAAGGTCGACTCGAAGGCGTGGAAGCGACGCGCGCGCAGCCAGCTCGTCGTCTGGGCGGCGTTAGCGTCGGCTGGCAGCTCCGTCAAGCATGGCCCGACCTGTGGAACAAAATTGGTTTGTTTGAGATTGGTGCAGAAAGTTTTAAGGTTGAATGAATGATTTTTTTTCCCAATGCGGTAAACAAAATTCGATTTTCGGAGCCTTTTTTCATGAGCAAAATAGCATATTTCCACATTAGTGAAAAAACATAGTACTTATACTCGCTATTGGATAAAATATGGAATTCTATACATACAAAACAGGCTGTAATAATCGAATTTCTTTCAGCTAGGAGTATATCTGAACTAAAACGCTAAAATCGCGTTAATATGTTCAAAATACTAACGTTAATATCGGGACAGGTTTGCTCGGGTAGTATTGCCGCAGGCGAGGGTAGAGCCGGCGCGGCACCGATGTCCTCTTTGATGGATTCCGAGGCGGGCACGATCGGCACTATGCCTGAGTTGGCTGAGAGAGCTAGGGGTGCTGCCACCGGCGAAGAGCTACCGCTGATGGCGCCTCGACTCTGCGGCGATCTGAAAAAACTATTTTATCTTTTATAAAAGTTAAAAAATTTTTTGCTTTATTTAATTATTCACAATTATATACAAAGAAACTTTGCATTTAATCCAAATTTATTTCCACCCGATAAATAATTGATAATCACATGTCAACACTAAAAAAAAACTGAGTATAATAATCGACACCAATAAAATCAACAACAAGCCCCCACCCGAATAAATAGACACTGTCAATACAACAACAAATAAATCCAACTCTCCGATCAACAATAAATATACCCGCACGCTAAAACAGTACACGAAGCTTATAAAAAGAACATTTGCCTCAGCGCGCAGCAACAAGCGCTGACCTCTCACAACGCGGGCGCTCCAGTCCCGAAGAGGCGATGTCCGAATTAAAACGAGTTTACTCTCATTAAGAGAAGTTAGCCGTCTCATTAACGAAGCGCATGCACGAAGTTGCTCCGAGCCGAGCCGAGCGCGCCTCGACGTACGAAATAATAGGTTCGAGGGAAGTGTGAGCGCTTGTGTGCATGTATACATATAGCAGCGCTCGGCGAATCGCGCGGCGCAACGAGTGACCGCATTTTTCTGTTCTTTCAATTTTTCTAGCTGCAGCGCGGTTTAGTTTTTTTCTTTTGCTCGTTTTGGATTGGTTGGGCGTTTGAGGAGAATGATTGAAATGTTTGGTTGAGATTCTCGTTTTTCTTTTCTGCGTTTTTTTTTTTTTTTTTAAGGAAATGTATTATTATTCTTTGTTTGAAACTCTTGGATTTGCATTTTATACTTTCGATTTTTGAGGGTTCTATTAGAAATTGTAAATAAATTAAGTAAAATGTTGTTTAAGTTACATCTGTTTAATATATTATTTTTTAGATGTTTTTCACATTTGATAATTTTGGGATCGTTTTTACTAAAGTTCAAATAAGTATACTTAATTGTTTTATGTTTTATTCAGAATAGTGAAGTATTAAATTTGTTAAGTCCTATTGCAACATTTATTATAATTTAGTAAAATAAGTTCTAGATTGTAGGCGGTTACAACTTTACATTTCAGCTAAATTATGGATCCTTATTTCAATTTAAATTCTTACTACCGTGTAATAAAGTGTATAAATTTTACTTCATATTGCACTAGATCATAGTGTGATTTTGCAATCAAGTTTTTCCCTTTCTTTCGTACAGTATCGTCTAAATTGGAGAATTTAAACTGCTTTGAAAATTGAGATACTGCATTGCATGACGTCAGAGTAAAATTCTAATTGCCATAACTTTCGTCTATTTTATATTTGACAGCCGGGAAAATTGACCGTAATTTTTTATTAGCGCGTGTTAAATAAGAAAATGAAAATTCGTACATGAAAAAGCACTGTTTTAAAATCATGTTATTTGTTTTTTATAATATATTTAAAGTAAATTTGAGTATTAAAATTAGTTAATAAAAAATGGTTAAATGGACTACCTCAGGTGTAACAATAACAATAAATCAAATAGCTACTGGTCTTTTCATCAGCGCAATTAAGAATGACAAGCGAGATCCAATAGCCGATACACGATACACCTCACCAATGAATTAAATTCACTCATTTCATAAATCAAACTCCCGACACTTTTCAGAACGTCTAGCATTGCAGAAACACGATGCCATTTCTCCAATACTACACGCCAATCAATACACCCCCGCGCTCGATACACATCCGCTCCTCTCCTTAAAAATTAAATCAATATCCTTACACATTGACAGGCTTCAGCCACGCCTGGATCTTCCGATCGATAGCCCTCGAGTCGATCCTCTTGAGCGAGCCGATCCGCCGATGATTATGCTGTTGCCTGCGACTTCTGATCACAAGACTGACGAGACCGCCACGGCCGTGCGGTCTTGAGCGAGGCTGTGGGGCGAGCGCGTGAACGAACCTGGCGACGAGCTCGACCCCCGAGCTCGCGCTGCTCACCGTCACCTCGTGCTCGAACAGGTAGTCCTGGCAGTTCTTGGCCGTGGGCCGCTGCTGCCTCAGCGTCCAGCGGCTCTTCAAGTCCCAGCTCGGCTTGTTTAACATAATCCCCGAGGAGCGTTTGTCTCGTCTTTCCTTTTAGTCTTGCTCTTCTTGGATTGTTTGCGCTCTCGCTGAAGGTTAAGCTTTGCCAAACTTTTTTTTATTCAAATCCTTGACAGTTTACTCCGTCTTCGTTGTTCGCTTTGTCACATGGTCGAGAGCTGGAGTTAAGGTTTCTCACACTTTATTTATTTAGCTCTGACCTAGACGCCTTCTTGGACGTTTCTCCTTGGGTTTCTTTCCAGGGTGCGGTCTCAAGACTAGTCCAAATATTTTTAGGCAAGTGTTATCGTTAAGAAAGGTTGCCTAAACTAACCAAAATTTAGACCGATTTGTCGCTTTCAATTTCTATGAAAGTCTTAAGACTTCGATCCGGCGAATACTGTTCTGTACAGAGCGTATAAACAGTCTCAAGACTAGTCTAACAGATCTCGCGCATTACTTTTATTTAATTTATATTTATTTTTCTTCGTATACTCTTCTTAATGAAAAATCGGAATCTGTTTAATATTTTTTCAATAAAATATTAAACTTTATAACTTATTACTTAAGGCAATTCTAATTTATCCAAAATAAAATCTTTCGTTTTCCGACAGTTGCGTGCCTATTTTCTATCTTTTTTGGCAAATTTTAGTCTCCAACAAAACAAGACTGGATGGTTAGATCCTTCTAACTTCTTTTAGACAATCGAAGGTCGGTCGTGCCTTAGTTGCCATGGAACACAGAAAGTCTTCTCTTTTTCAGTCTTTTGGTAGTCTCCAAGGAACTCGTGAATTACTATCTCTCTCGCATAAGTGCGACTTTTTGCATAAAATAAAAAAAAAGAAAAAGTCGAAAGCCCTCGACTCCTAATTCGAAGATCCTTAAACGTAAAAAATTCTCCCGCTCACGTGAACGACCTCAATACGCAATATTGGCTCAGCATGAATAATCGATCGTCGTCCTCTCGTCGATAAGAGAAGTGAAAAGAAAAAAAAAGCGACGTAAATTCGCAAGCTCGTAAATGGAGGACAATTGCGAGCGCTCGCTGAGACTACTCCGGCACAATGCAATAGGACCTTCGAGGCGCAATCACAGGTGACTTTAGGAGGGCGGGCATTCTTCCTCTCTCCTCTCTCTCTCCTCCTTTGTTTTTTCCTACCTCTCGTTAAGGTAGCTCTGCGTGAGTGCCAGCGCGCTGGTTAAAGGCAGTTTCTCGCCGCGGCTCCGCCGCAAACTGGATTTCTCCAGAGGTTCACCGGTCTGCTGCTGCGCGCGTTTCGAAAATGAATTTTCCTGTCTCTGCTTTGTCTTTGCGCTGCCGGGTGAAAATAAGGTGCGCTATCAGGCGCTAGCCAGCGCGAGCGAGTCCTTTCTTTTTGTAGCCGCGCGTTTCATTTCTGTCTTCGATCGCTGCGCGAAGATGCTGGCGTTGATCGTTTTGTTTTTTTAAGTAAAATTCTGGCAGTTTCTGGGCTCTCTCTCTTTCTCTTTCTGTCCTGTCCGCGCTCCGCTACCTTCTGTATCCTATATCTGAATTCTCGGCGCGCAGTCTACGGTCCAGCGATCCAAGCCGAGGAGCAAAAAACAAGAGCGGCCTTTATTACAATCTAGCGTTTTCAATAAATAAATCCGTAATAAATAATGGATAAGCAAAAAATGGAACACCGAGTGCCAGGCTCGATATCCTCCTCGGATCTCGCGCCTACGCGTCCTTAAATCCTTAGAAAAATCACAATTTCGATCCTCAGATCGTTATACGTCCGCGGATGCAGAATATCCTCGCGATGCTCCAGAAACGAAGAGAAAGGAGGGGAACACAACCAAGTGAGAGAGAATAAAAGTTTCGGCGTGCGCGCGTTACAAGTCAGGAGGGAAGGTGGGGAAGAGAGTATCTATATGAAAGAGCTATATCAGAACTCGCCGGAGCCCTTCTCAGCCAATCCAGTAACTTCTCTTCTTCTTCTGGTCTCCTCGTTGAACTCGGCCATCATTGGAGGCTCGAAGGGTGCGCGCCTGCGAGGGGTATGAGCACAGCAGATGAAAGTACGTCTCGGTAAAGGCACCGCCTTGGTCAGTAGCTCAGCTCCCCGGCGGCCTGGCCACTCGTCATCTGCTGAGGCGTCGGTGATCCTGGCGCTTGGCAAGCGCCCCGCTCGCCGATTTGCCCTTGAGCTCCTGCTGCTGCTTATGCTCGGCCGACAGCTCAACTGACTTTTGTCTCGTGCCCAGCTGGACCATTCGATCGAGCGCCGATCGGACCATTCCAGTAGCCTCGCTGCCCGACTAACACCAGCTCCTCTCGCTAGCCTCTGGCTCTGTTTTCTCGCTTCTCGGCTGTCGCAGATCGGTACTTATTCCGCCGATTTCTGCTGGTTTCCTCGCGAACCGCCTTAATTGGATTCACTCCGACTCTTTCTCTCTCTCTCTCAAGGCGAGTGAGCCGCTGCGTGTGCGCCCCGTTCAGTGCAGTCCGCGGCAGATTGGATAAACAAACTAATCAGTCGATTAGCGCGAGCGAGCGAGCGCCTATATATGCGAGGGGCAGGAAGGACGAGCCGTGTGTCCAGGCTTCTTCTACGATAGTCGAGAAACGTGAATTCTGCCGTGACTTTTCATATCCAATCCCAGAGCGGAATACACTCGCGCTCGCACAGAGACACTAACACATACACAGCGGGGACTGCGCGCAGCGGTGAGAGAGAACCGGATCCCTTTCAGCCTGCAGATTTTCCTCCGCGAACTCTCCTCTCTCTCTCTTTCGCGCTGTGTGTGTATGCCTTCTCTCTATTTATAAACGCGGCGCGCACTCTAAGCAGAGCCTAGCGGTAGATCATGTCTGCGACTTTCTTCCGCGCTCCGTCCCTGCATTCGCGCGGCGCACTCTGTTGTCTTTCTGCTTTTTTCTCTCTCCTCGCTTGCCGATCCTCGCCGATTTCCTCCTTCTCTAACGCTGCCTGCGCCTTTTGCACAAGGTTACGCAACGCCGATCTGTGTATCCTCTCTCGCTCCTGTCTCCAATCGAACCGATACGAAAAAATCGGTAAGAAAATCGGTTGACTTTCGTCGCTGATGCACTTGGCTGTCCGTCTGGCTTCTGGGCGCGCGAAATTTTCGAGCGCGAGAGTGAGCTAACGCTTGGCCGCGTGTGCTGGCAACTGAGCTGCTCGACGAGAACTGCACAAGCGGAGCCAATAAAAGCGGCGCGCGCCGAGCCAAGCCCCCGCCGCACGATTCTCCGTCTCGCCTTTTGCGCGGCTCTATGTATGCCCTCTCTCTTTCTCTCTCTCCGCGGCGTATATACCCGCGCGTTCCTCGCTTCTCTTCCCCCCTCGGCCGGCCCGTCGGCTGAGGCCGGTTCGAGCCAGTTTAGCCGCCGCCGATCGGACGACTATACTCCCACCCTGTCTCCCTCTCTCTCGCACTCTATCTTTCTCGCTCGTTCTGTTTTCTCGCGAGCCGCTGAGCCGATCGCTCGCCGCTGCTTTTCGCTTTGCGAAGAGCAAAACTTTGCTTATGGAAGTTTATGTGCCCTGGGTGTAAGTGAGATAGGTCGGGCACTTGGGGCGAGCGTTTGGATTATTTGGTCGAAAAATAATGTTTTAGGGAGGATGGTTGAAAATTGTTTACATAATGTCCTTTGGGTTGGTGGATTGGTTTTTTGTATTAAGGTGAAGTCTCATAGTTTAAGAGCCGATAAGTAGAGAATGAAACTAATTAGAAAAGTAGGACCTTTGAAGTAGCCTTAATATTTCATCCATAATCCAATTGGAACATCGTGTACGAGTATAGCTAATCGTTAAATGGTCAGTATTATTATTGAATAAAAAAATATACGTACGAAGAGGCGAAGAAGAAAGAATAATTAATGGGAAAAATAGGAGCAACTGACACTGAGATTTATTGGTAGCTTTATATTTAAGCTGCAGCTAATATGGCTTTATGGCGGTGCAAAAATAAATTCCCTGGATTGATGAGACCAAAGTAGACGCAACTCAAGGTTTTAAGCTCACGATTTTTTATGTTTTCATTTCATTGATTTTACAAAATGTTATTTTGTACTAAAAAACATAATTCGCTTGTATAAAGTAAATGAAACATTGATTTCCTGTTATTGGCTCTATCATAAATTTTATGCACTTCTAGTTTACTAATATTATCGATAATCGTAAAAAGAAAATTTTTATTACGGTAATGAATAAATCAAAAGTCAGGCTTCCAATTTTCTGCGGTAAGTTATCAGAAATGTAATTCATGCGCACAAGTCGGAAATACTGGGCTATACTGGAAAATGCCAGACTAAAACGAAAATACCAGTTTCTTCTGCTGGCAGCTGAATAACATAAATATCGACATAAAACGTTGGCTTTTTCGACGTCAAACTTTTGTAATTTCTTATAATGCGAAATTAACATAATACTGAAAATCAAATTGTATATATATATTCGATCATATTGATTATATTTTAATGTGAACTCTATGTTTGCAGAACTCTTATTTTTGGAAATGTAAATATTAAGTGTAAAAGAAATTCTTTTTGTTTTCTGATAATGATGAAAATACGTAATCAGAATTGTATTATCATCTAAACGTGCCTAGAATCTGTCAGTAGAAATAGTCAGATGTGGTTAGACAACAGTAGACTTTTCTACTTAAAAAAATTGTTGCTACTTTTGGACATCGAAAAATTGATTTATTTAACTTTTCAAGTATTCTATCATTTTTTATATTTAAAATTCTGTCTAAAGGAATCTGAAGAATATTTACCGAGAAAGACAATGATCGTTTTATGCCATTCTGCAAAAACAATTTATTTTGTTGGCGTTCGAGTCTCGCGTGAGCAAGGCCAAGTTTGAGCGCTCTTCCGTATTTTTCGCCCCTATTGACCCATCATTGAAGTTGTTATTTTTTTTTATTTCCCATTCTTTCGTGAATCATTGCGTGATTTCGAGCTGGTTTTACCGAGGCGCATGTATAAGCTATGAGCAATAAACCAAGAATATAGAGCAGAGTTTGAACAATTTACGATCGTTTGGTATAAGTACGTGAGAATTTTTTTATTGGTTTCCTTGTTAGTTTTCATGTTAATTTGACACATTATAGTGTTTACGTTTTATTTTGAGAATCTGATACTGTGAGATTAGTCTGACCTATCGGCATGCATCTACTGATTTTGCTTCTTTGAGACAAGTTAGCAGATGGCTATATGAATGAATTTTGTTTACAATCTCTAAATTTAGATACTTGAATTCCATTTCAAATTAATTACATTTACTACGTATTTATTTTTTCTTGGAAATTAAATAGAAAAAAAATTTCTACTAATAAAATTAAGCAACATTAATAAAAACCAATGAATTTTTATACGAAAAATTAAAAATTTTTCAAATTTATTTTACACTTATACTTTTAAAAAATTTATCTAAAGTACATAAATTATAATTATAAAATTGATAGTATTGATAAAATATTGTACAAATTTTACATAACTAATCAATCTAAAATTCTTTAAATCATAAATTTTAAAATGTCGCTAATTTTATATCAAAAATTCATATAGACAGAGAGCACATCTCTTTTGAGGAATTTTGGCAATCTACTAGCTCAAGGATTATTTTCTTTCATTGTTGATACACGTGACGGATTTAAGATTTTGAATGGGTCATTAATCGCTTTCATTTGAATTAAACAATTACCAGATTTCTCTACATCAATATTCAAAAACGTTTATTTTGTACCTAAAAATAGTAATATCCTTAAAAACTTTTGTAAAGTTAAGTTTTGTTAAATTTTTTTACCTCTTTTTTAATATTTGATTTGATAATAAGGTTACGTAGAAAAACATTAAAATTAAAAAATAGAATGATTAAATGTTTAATAATTACAAATTAAAAAACAAATTTTGATATACAATTTTAACGTCAAAAATGTATTGAATAAATAGAAAAATTTAATGATATTATTAAAATTATAAAAAATTTCTTTCATGGGTTCTTGTGTAAATATGTGTCGTGAAAATGGGTGAAAACTCTTTGATAATCGCTCATGCATACACTTACAGTAGATTTTTTTGTTCTGACCATTTTTGTAAATTATTACTATCTCTTTTTTCATAAAAAGAAATTTTTTATTTAGTTTGAACTAAATGAGTTATAACATACAGCTCGATTTAGCTTTTGCATTGGTTAAGTTTTTGCAACGGAATTAATCAAGAAATTTGAAGTTACTTTTTTGGATAATTTTCCTTGGTAATTTACATAATTAGATTAAATCTGTGTAGTAATTTGACTTTTGAAGTGTCAAAAATGAAAAGTAAAGTCTTCAACGATATTTTACATATTTATACATTGTCATCAGTTTAATCAAAATGATAGATAGCAATTGATTTTCGCACCTCATAACTGGTACAACCGGTTTTTGCAGAGACTGTTTCCAGCCTATTATCAAATTACAAAATTGACTTTTATCGTCACAGAACGAATCGCGGAGGCGCTTATTTTCGAGTCTTATTAAGCTGCAACTTAGTCACCGAACACAGCACATTTTGATTCGATATATCCAATTGAAAATTTCAGCAAATTTACAGAGATCAAAGTCCATTATCTTTCAATTACTAACAAGGAAGGTGAATACTAAATTCTGACTTATCCTGTGTTTAAAATTTACTCCTACTAAAATATAAAAAAAATCACTAAAACATGTTTTGTTATGGATGTATACTACTGTTACTTTTTTTAAAGAACATGAGGTTGATTATCCTTGACCAAATTTAGTTTTTTAAAATTTTCTCTTGGATCGATCGATTTTTTCCAAATATTGGGTACTCTTTTGACTTGTGTGTACAAAGTGCGCATAGGGGTTAAAAAATTTAAATACGAAATTATTATTTATGTAAATAATTAATAATACCATCAGCTCATATCTAATAGTTTTTTAAACTTTGGGAATTAACTTTTATTAACCTTTATATAAAAAGCGCGCTCTGATATTAAAATTTTGAAATATATTAGTAATTTTTTTATGGATTCCGATATTCTCTTAAAGATTGGCATGTTTTGCTTCTATTATCAGGTTTTATACACCTGCAAAGAGAGACATTTCTTCTATACTTCTATTTACAGATTTTTTGTTGTGAATATAAAATACTTATTTCTTGTAACAAAAATAAAAAAAGCCTACTCCTTTCGTCACAGCCTCTATTCATAATCAAAGCTCATCCATTTACAGAGCTAGCAGAAATTAAACAGCCAATGTAATTCGCACCTCAAACCCGCACAAAACGAGTTTTCGGCCAGTGTAAATCAAGCGCATCTATATTTGCGTACGAAAATAAGAAAAAGAAGAACCGGTGCTGGTCGAGGTCTATTTTGGGCCTGCAAAACTGGTATACACGGGAAAGAAATGCAGGGGGGGCAACAGATTGGGATTGCGCAACGCCATTGTTTTGCTTACGAACTTGTGCGGCTTGAATGGCTGTTTTTGTTTTAAGTGTCGAAAAGTTGGCGACATGTTTCTTTTTTTCCGGATTTTTTTTCAAGTAGGGATCGCTTTAGTAGAAAATTTGACAGTTAGGTCAAATGGAAAATTACTCTAATTTAATGATGGAAACTCCGTTAATTTTACAGTTGAGAATGAATTGTGTTAAAAAAATTGAATCAAATTTTTTAAATAACTTTAAAAAAAAATATATTTTGACATTTTTTTTAATAATAAAAGACATATGTATAAAACTTATTTTCTTAAACTGATAATTTTATTTATGGAATAAATTTAATTACTTGAAATTGATAAACTAATATGATTTAAATAATAAAAAAATAATAGTTAGCCATTTTTAAAATTAAAAGTTTATAGAATCATTGCAAGGATATCCAAAAAATATTAATAAATCATTTACAAACTATACTGTGAAAAAATTCAATACCATTAATGTAATGATTTAAAACCATGCTACAAGTAACTAAAGTATTTAATTTTTTGTTGCAGAAAAAGCTATACATTGGCATGGCGCCATATTACTTCACAATAGAATAATGATTATAGTATCTATTACTGAAATAGCTTGCAAAACGATTAAGAGTATAAAACTTCTATAATTTATATCCTAAACGGTTTATAAAGCATTTATTATTGTGAAAAAAATAGTAAATTGTGTCACCGCTTATCAAAAGTAAATACATTGATATATTAAAAAATATGAAAATTGTAGTTTAAAAAGTTAGTTAGTACAAAAAGTACATTATTAATGAATTAATCTCAAGTTATTAGCATGGCATTTATAAAAACAATTGATCTCTTTATGTCTTACCATTATTAAAATTTACTTACGTAAAAATCATGACATCAAATCAATTAATGAAATTTTCACACTGCATCCCAAAGCGAGCTCAACTTCAATCATCGCGTCAGATATCTAATTTCGCCCACTCGATGTGCAAGCCGTTCCTTCGTTAATACAAAGCAAACTATACAGTCACCCTCGATTCGTGCATTGGGTAAGCACAGCAAAGCAAAAGTTTCCTCGCCCGGGAACGATAATAAACCGGCGTAGTCCGCGCGCGGACTCGTTCGCGGCGTATCCGAACTTATCCCGCGATAACCGGAACGATTCGAGTCTAGAGTTACATCACGCCCGAGAGTTCGAAGGCCTGTGCGAGCAGTAATAAATATTTAAGCACCGAAGCCTCGCCGTTGTCACCGTTTCCCGATGCAGATTTTTCTGGATTGCTTTGACGACACTGGCGAATTTCGCCTCTGCGCGAAACCAATGATGTACACGATGCACTTACCGTTATGAAATTGACGTTTTGCGTAGCAGTATTATTAAAGTATCATATTAAGTATACCGGTTAAGATAGAAATTAGTAGGAAAAACTATGATTTTTTTAATATGCTAGTTTTTTGTTAGAACTACAAGAGGTTTAGATGATCGGATGTTATTCTTTATTTCATTCTTTAAAAATTTAAATTTATTTTTAATATAGTAGTATCAAAACGTTGCATATATCAATAAAGGGGTAAAATTTCAAAAGTTGTGGTAGTTAGTATAAAAGTATTGTTACTATTTTGTTAGATTGGAAAAACTCTTATACTACCTTTTTTCACAAAGCGACGTTTAGTCAGAATTGGTGCGCTGACTATATCAGGCTTATTCCTTATTGTCGGAATAGTTAGTTAAATACGTTATTAACTCGTCAAAAGTTTAACAAGAAAAAAAAATAATCTCGCTCCATCGTACTAAGCCAACGATAGACTGTCGTTATTCATTGTCATACGACAGGTCTTGAATAGGCAAATTAATGCATACAATACATGTGTCGTGGAAACATTTTCATGATTATTTCATCTACAAATATTCTGAATGCACATTTTGGATTGTATTTATGATCTTCTGTTTATGTTTTTGATACAAAATATTTCAACAGAAGGTTTTTAAAAATATGAGTATATGGGTATTTATAAGTTTATTAACTTACTTTTGTGTTAAAAAAAAATAAATAAATTTAAAAAAAATTCCATATTTTTTAATAATATTTTCGTAAAAAAAGTAATATGAAAAAACTTTATAAAGGATACTTACATGGCATCGGTCGGAGCGTAAGGACTTCCAACATTTTGACCAATTGTGTTGGACGGCGAAAACGAATCTAGAGGTATCTGGAATAAGCGAAACCAGTACATCAATTGTCGGTACCATTCAATCAGGACAGAAATAGAACGACTCGAATGATCGGAACAAGAGGAAACCTATTTAAGTATTTTTTGCTCTGACGCATAAATAAAGGCTTGTTTAAGCAGTAGAGAAGGTTATTCACCTTTTCCTCATAACTGACCTTTCAGTATAATTTCTTTGCATGAATAATTATGAGAAATTATTTTTCACAGTCATTTCTAAATTTAATTTTTATAAATCTTTTTTAAATAAGCCATATACAATCAATATTAAATTGACATTGGATAAAAAAACTATTGTTCCACAATATCCAACTTTGGTAAAATCATATACATTAATCAATTCTCACTTGTCGCTTATCCAAAGTATCAAAAATCAGAAAGAAACAAAACTTACATCGGTTAATACAGTGCACTCGTAGCTGGGCTGATACTTGTCCTGCTCATGAGGCGGCCGACGCTGGATTTTGTCTCGGTCCTGCTTATGCTTGCGATCCGCACCCTTCAGCTTGAAGACCTTGACCTGGCAGGAGGCAGCGTGGAGCCGCGGTCCACCCGGCAGCCGGGTTTCAACCTGGATGCGGAAAGGCACGCCTTTCTCACCGCCGTGCTTTTTCGGCGTGAACTCTGTGCTGATGCAGTTGATCTGCAAATAGAAGTAGTGTTTTTTTAAGATTAAGTGACGTGTCTCTGTAAAATAAAAAGCATGTATGCTGTTTTTTTTTTGTAATAATTTTTAGTTTTTAAAAATGAAGTAAGATGGTATTTAAATATCAGATGTAATTTTATTTTTGTAAAAAAAGTTTTATTACGGTTTGAAAAAAATCATTCATTAATAGGTAAAAAATTTTTGATTTATTAATACAAAAAAAATCTCTTTTTAATATAAAAAGAAGAAAGATATAGTTAAATAAAAGTTATTCATTTATTTAATTTCTTCTGATTAATATCCTCAATTTATAATCTTAATAAAAAGCAGATGTCAATAAATTCACCAAATTTACTAAATATAATATAAAAAGGTTATTAAGTTCTAAAAATAATGCGAGATCGTTAGCAGAAATTTTAATAACCTACCCAAAAACTAGTTAACACCTGAAATTAACGAATCTTCAACCAGTTCTTACCAGAATTTATGACAAAACTTATTATAAGCACTTTTTATAAACACTTGCATCACTATTTTAAAATTAATTTACAATATTCGCTTCACAAATTGAAATTTTTTAAATTAAATTAATTACTGCCATGTTCAAAATTTTCCTAATTTGAATGCAAATATTTTTATTGTCTCTTATTTAATTAAAAGGAACAATGATAAAATGTATACAAGATTACAGATTCTATTGATTTCTTTTCGCAATTAATAAATTTTCAAGAATTAAACTTAACACATTCAGAACGGACAACATTAGCTTTTATTTGTTTTAAAGATAAAACAGTCCTATACAAGCTCAGAATATATGCATATTCTGTTTATTACGATAGAATAGCATAACTTTTCGAAAATTAATTACCCAAGCTTCTTGATAAAGCTTGTTATTTGTAAGGTCCTTTTAAATCCTAAAATTACCTTACAGTATCAATTTATTTTCATAATGTACTTCATGACTCAAAGATATATTATATAAAATACCTAAAGTAAAAGAATCCAGGCATGTTTAAATCATTGCATCATGAAGTTTTATATAGAAAAACTTTTTTAATTTATAATAAATTTTTATATAGAAAGTCTACATCACTAAAATCCAATTATATTAAAAAATTTTACAAGAAGTCATGGACTATCATGCATAAACAGAAACGAATAACACATAATCTCACTCATAGAAACTGCAATGATTTTGTCCCTACTTTTCATCCGACTACACGTTACTATCTTCGGTTCGCAACGACCGCAAATGACCCAGGCAGAATTAGAAGAGAAGTTATAAATCGCTTTATTCCTTGAAATCGGTGAATTAACACAATTCCTTAACGAGGGTATGATAAAAATCGTATTCTGCTCTCAAGGAGCAAGTGTTCTCAACTTTGCTCGGGCGTTAACAAACGGCGGGTGCTTACAGTCCATTATTTTTATTCACGTCCCATTATTTTTGCAGACTATTGAAATATATTATTTTAGAGAGTTCTAGTATATGCATATATACAATGTGTGTGATCAAAAATCAAGTAATACACACACTTTATTGCTATTTTGTATTTTATGTGTTCTTTTATAATAACACTAAAAACATCAAATAAAAGATTTATAGTACAAATTTTAAATCCATATCTTAACAATATTAATTTTTCAAACTTAAAAATCATCTAAAATAAACGTCTAAACATATAAGAAACATCCTACACGTACATTCAAAGCCTTAAAAAAATATATACCTTAACATAGCAGCCGACTTCCTTAGTAGGATCCCATATGAAATCAATGCTGTTGTTGGAAGACGCGGGCTGGCAGACATCGACCATCCCGTAGCTAAGGGGCACATCGACCTCAAGCAAACGTTCACCCGGCCTGGCGCGCTGCCACGCCAGGATCTGCTCGCGCTCAGTATACTGAAGCCGGCGCTCATGGAAGCAGATGCGAATCGTTGACTGGAACAGAAAAGTCGGTTCTTCTTAATCACGGTGTCGAATTGTCATTTGGACTTCATACTGCTTAAATACTGTTTGAAAAACATAATTTTTGGACAGGGACGATTTATCGGATTTGTTTTTTTTCTGAAAATTAGCTTTTATATTAAACATGAAGAATGTTATTGATAGAAATTGAATAATTTAAAAAATACTGAATTTATAATAAGTAAATGAAAATATACCTTCAAAATTTTTCCACGAAATGCTGATAGGTCTCCAAGTTTCTTCAACTTAATTTCGTACGACTGTCCCTGATTAAGATATGTTAAAGTTTCTTCATTGACTTTCGTAGCAATACTGGTTGCAGCAGCCAAAACATATTGAAAACTGTAAAAAAAAATCATCTCATTAATGAACAACTTTTATATTCTTTATAAAGAGATTCTTTTATATGCTATAGGGTTACCTGTTACAATTATTTATACCGATAATACATTTATCATGTTTTTTTAGATCTAGTAAATTTTCATTCTTCCAGACATTTTCATCTTCTCCACTTTTCCTCAATTTATCACTATGCAAAATTTAAATGAAAAGCACATGAAATAGCGTTATTGAAAATGCTGATGAACAAGCTAAAAATATATTAAAAATAGAATGATATTGCTTAAGTCAGTGGTGCCGTATTTAGATCATTGTTGCAATAAAATTTTTTATTATGTATATATGGCATAAGTCTAGTATAAGTCAATAAAAGGAACAATGGAATGAATAAAACATATGATGGCAAATGAGGTGAAGGTAACAAAAATGTTTAGTATTTTAAATGACTTTTCATTTTATCATTTGGTGTAGACCCAGTATAATTAAAAACACGACAGGAACACTCAGGTCTTTAAATATTATGATTATGACATGATAAAAATAATTGAATTGAATGTTGCAAGCTAATGAACATGGAGAACTATACGAAAAGTGAATTTATGGATTATCGTTAATCGGATATTAGTTAGATATAGTCGGTAAATACATATTATGATGACGTGAAATTATGTTTTCAAAGTTATTTAATAAATTTATGTGGCTTTATCGATTGTTAGCAAATCAAACCTTCACAAACTATCTAAACTTACATGAAACATACTTGATTTATAAACTACAAGATCGTAAAAAAATCATAATCAAGCAAATGCAAATACATGTAACTACAATAACGAATAATTCCACTTCTAAATACAATACAATCCAAGATTTGCAGCAACTTACCGGCAGTCCTCATTGAACTCGCTCCCTTGCTGCGAGGAAGATACATGATTGCCAGAGCTGGAATTTGGCGGGTACTCGTCGTTGGACGTGTATAGCAGCTGGTGCAAGCTCGCCGGATTCTGTCCGTTGTTATTGCTGTCAGCCTCCACGAGGCCGGCACTCCCGTTGCTTGTCGGAGGGGCATTGACGTTCCTCTGAGATAAGTGGTTTACACTAAAACAAAAAATCCATTGATTTTATTAAGTTAAATGTCTCTCTTACAAAGGATTAAATAGAATGGTTGTAGTTGTTAATAGAGAAATAACAAAAAAATAAATAAAATTTGCGTGGTCAATTAAAAATTTTCTTTTGTAATATTTAACTATTTACCATTCATGTTACTATAAAATTCTGTATAAGATACCGACAGTACAAGAATTAAATACTTTTCTTTATTATTTATTTATTAAGCGTAAAAATTTTTACAATATTTTAGTTAATTTAAAGTGATCACATTATCAGTACGGAGTAATAATGAATTATAGCCGATTTGAATTACATCATTTCAGTGGAAACGTTTTGCATGATTTAAACAACCGATAACGAACATTTTATAAAGTTGGACATGTTTAGTGCAAAATGATTGGATCCCATTAAAAGATTCTTACAACAGATTGAAAAATAAAGGCGGCGGAGGAGCTCTTGGATCAGGAAAACTTCTCATTATACTATATTTTCCACTAGTACTTGATATTTTAATCATTCGGTTCACTTAGCAAAACTTATCTTCTGTTTCTTTAAATTAATCGTTCACAGCAGAGCTCGCTCGCACTTTATCACACAAAATTCACACAGTAACGAACCCGTACCAGAATATAATATATTACACAAAAATACAAAACGCGAAAAATTTTGGTCTAAAATAAATAAACGTAAGTATATATAATACTGCTTTGATTGTTATGCTAATCAATCAAACCAAAACGTTCATGTATTTGAAAAATCGATTGATCGCCTCATAAAATTTGAAACATTTCATTTTTCCGATGCACTACTAGTATCTCAAGACGTTCACACCCGTTAAATCAACGCAACCACTGATCTCGGTCAGATTTTAACAAAACGGAGCAACTGGAGCACACAAAAAGCGAAACGGCAAGCACGCGCGTTTTCTGGTTACTGAGCGCTTCGACACTAACCCGCCGATAAACTCGCCGAGGTCTTTTATGCGCGCAAACACTTGACCCCGCGCGCTCGCTCGAGAGACCGAGCTTTTTGATAAATCTGTTAAAGTATATAACGAGCCGATGAGCTTCGCCAGTAGCTATACGGAACTTTATCGGTGCTTTCTTCGCGGGAGACAAACGAATTTTATCGCTATTCAATCCGCGATTTCAGTAACGGGGGTTGGTTCTCTTATCGTTTAGGAATTTTGCTGGTTCATTGCAATTTTTTTGGAAGTTTGCTTAGATTATGTTACACCGGAGAAGAAATTGCATAATAGACTTCATTGCTGGCTGTATGGCCCATTACTTTAATGATGAATTTTGTATACTGAGTTTTCAGCTTGTTTATTTTATTTTAAATTTAAAAAATTTAAGTCGTTTTTTAATGGTAGATAGAAAAGGTCAAAGTAGCATCTTGCAAGATAAATACTAAACATAATTCAATTAAAATTAATAACGCACAATGATATAAAGTAATAATGAATAATATATATTTCCGATCTTTTTTAATCATAATATTCTTTTCATTTTTTTATAAATGTTAATTAATCAATAATCATTATATTTTATTTTATATATACCGAATATTATGAAGAGTTTTTAATAATATTCAGAACAAGTGAAAAGTCGAAAATAAATAAACATATATAATATTCAAGTAATTAATTATACTTTTTTTTAATTTTATAGTTTTCTCATAAAGATTTTTATTAAATTTTATAAGAAAATAGTTTTAATATCTGTCAGAATAATAAACCATGCGATATTGTATGAATGAGTCTTCCCGTACGAAGGTCAGGTAATTTTGATTTGCAATGACCTTTTACATTTATGCTTACTCTAGCTCCAATTTTCGTGTGAGACTGAAATCGCTTCTTTTATTAAATAACATTTCTATAACGATAAGATTGTTTTTATTATTACTAAATTTTTTTTATTTATTTTTAATAATTAACATTTGTCTACATTAGTGAAATCTAGTAGTATTTAAGAAATATAAATCGAGAAAAGTGATTCTTTTTTGTAGTGCTTGCAATGCATTTTTTATCTATTTATATCATTTGTTAAATTAATTCAAACGATTTCCAAATATCTATCGATGAATTTTAATTTATCTATTGTGAAATCAAGAAAATACTCTTTTTTATAAACATTTAATAAATTGTAAAACTAAACTCTCATAGTCTGATGTTTTTAATTCTGAGCAATAACAAATACATATATAAACTTTGATTTTAAAGCGTGACTGTATCCAGAGATTGCCATGTTTCAAGATTTTTTTAAATATGCCTAAATTATTTTTTCTACTTTTATTTTCTTTTTTTATAACTTCATTTATAAGTGAAACTTATCTAAATTGAATTATTTATGTTTTAAATTGAAGCTATGTTTCTTAAGATATTATTAAAATTATGCAGATCTCTAATTTTGGTAGGTAATACAAGTTGATTATTTAAATAGGACTATTGTATGATAGCATTGAAGAGTAGTAAACACTCTGTAATAAATAATTAATAATATTTCAGAATTTAAAGGAAAAAAGCTGAAATGAAAAACGCGAGAGGGATATATTAATTTATAAAAATTTCAAATCCGGCAGTTTATTGACTTACTTAGTATTGTTGTGTTGATTCTCAGGCGATGGCGCTTCTTGCTTAAAAACCGTGAGTGACGGCAAGGCCAGCAAAGCTTCGCTGTAATGAAATGGCAACCAATAATTAACCAAAAGATAAGAGCCACTATTTGCATTAAGTATAAATTATAACTTGAGAACTTTATAAATTAAAACACGATGAATTAACAATGACAATTAATTACAAGCCTACATCAGCTTCACTTGTCAAAAATACATATATCGCGACCATACTTCCTCTCATAAATCAATCAATAAACAGCACATACTTTGATTTTTTCATATTATACAAATAAACAACTTCTAACAATCGCAGACCCTCTATACCTAGGTTTCACGTAGAGCATAATTCCTCTAATCTACATCCAACCTCCGCTATTCCAAATCTCTCCAATCCACCGCAGCGCAGTCTATTTTTCATCGGCAATCCAGACGCGCGTGCACATCACGAGTATCGTAAGTACATTCGAGCTTGACACGCGGTCGAGGAGAGAGCCATGTGCGACTCGGCGCACCGTCACGGGACTTACTGATTCAGGCTTATTCGATCCCAAGGGGCTCGACCCACGCGAGAGCCTAAGTGCCATTAGGGCTTATTATGAGTTTATTGGGTTGTACAGGACGTACCGGCGCAAGCGACGTGTATGTACGTGCACGTACGCTCGATTGCTTCTATACACTTTCTTCGGCTTCTCTTTTGCTCGGTTCTTTTTTTTCGTTTTGCTCGTCGTTATGATAGATGCTTTCTTCTAGGACGTTGCGGAAGGATTGGAGTGCTGCGATTTTTATATGTGATGGGCTGTAAGGTTTGGAGCTGGCGGAGAGGCTGGTGGTTAGTGATTACGTTTAGTTGGGTGTCTAATATTAGATTGTTTTCTATTGTATTCTTGGAGTTTAGGAGAATGAATAAGAATTTGAAAAATTGGTGTCATTTTTACGAATAATTTTTTACTGTAATAATGAGTTGTCACAATGATTACACGAGTAATGTTTTTCAGTTCATCATAGCTATTTATACATTTAATAGTGTCTATATTGCTTCTCAATGCCTAACATTGTACAGAATTCACCCAACACTTAAAATTTGCAATCAATAAGAACATCAGCTTTTTTTATTATGATTGGAGTATTATGTACTAATACCAGTGATTTAATAAACGCGACAATAAGGAAAGACAAAATAATTTTTTTTCAAGGCAAACAACAAATTGAATTCGAGCGTCAAGGACGCAAGGACTTACATTCTTATTCCGATATTGTTTCATTAAAAAACTGTATTATTGCTCTCGCAAATAGAGCGCGCGCAAACAAAGCAGATGTACGCTTTGCTCGGCGCAATTCGCGCGTAAATCACGCGTAAGTACACTTTTGTCGTTGCCCCATTGCGCCGATCCGGCCTAAACTGGACACACTCCGACTGTTTCTGCCTTCACTAGGCATGTAAGATATGCAATGTGTTTGCAATAATTCGCTTTGTGGCCTTTCCCGCAACATTTTTCACCTTTTTTTATTGGCACTTTTGTTTTTACGTAGGTGGTAAAAAATTTTAAGCGTGCGTACGTGGATTGATAAAAACTATTGTAGTCGTCGATAAAAACTGCGGTTTTCGATTATTCTAAGAGCTTTGGTGACTGTCGGAAATCTTGGAAAACAGTAGAGACTATCGTTTTTAGTATAGGTTATGTTTATTAATATAATAATAAGCGATGAAAAATGTGTTTTTCGCAGTTCTATTTATAATTGCTACGTAGTTTTTATATAGATTAGATAAATTTACATAACTAAAGTTTTGAATACTTGTTTACTTGTAGTTATAACGCCTACGTTATTAACGTAATATTATTAACACCTACGCTCACAATCTTTTATCCACATTAAAATCTAAAAATTTACTTTTATACTAATTATACTACATAAACTATAAAAAAATCAGCGGAATAAAGACAACAGGACTGCAATTGTTCCTTTCTACTAAAAATCCAAATATAAAAATATAATCTTCAAATAAAAATTATCTCTAATCATAACCCTTGCACCGATCAAAGAGCCGATACAGGAGCATTACCACCTTATCCATGCATAGTCAAACTGTTTGTTCGCTAAAAAGATACTCGTCGCTTACGTGGCGCATTATCGGCGCGGCAAAAAAAAACAGCCGGTACAGTGGCTCTCGGGGGTCGGATCCAACTGGCTTAAGCCGGTTAATAGAGCCTTAATTTTGTGTGCCGCCACAGAACATACGGGAGCTCTCCTACCTTATCGCGCACGAGGCTAAATGTATACAATGTCTCCTTGTTTAAGTTTACCGCACAGGTGACGACGAGAAACTTTTATTCTTCGTGTTTTTTTATTATAGGATTCCTGAACAATAAGCTTTAATTCGAGCGGGTTTCTGTGTGATTTTGTTTCATTTAATGTGTTACTTTTTATCAGGTAATGGTTATCTGCTTCGTGATCCTGAGAGATCACGTTTCCGTGTCATTTATCGTTTTTAATGAATGTAATCCTTGGAATGCATGATTTTTTTAGAAAGCCAAAGAGTCACGGGTTTCTTGGGATTACCAGGAGATAGTAAAACTATGGAGCGTTAATAAAACTTGTTAAGTAATAGTGGTCTTAAGAACTTAGTAAGTTAAACGAATATTAAAATAAAAATTATGGTTAAAATACTAGTATTGATTTCAAAATACTTTATTAGAATAATAAATTAATGCTTCGAGTACATGTATGCCAATCAACACTAATTATTTAACAATTGCAAAATAGTTTCCAAAAAGCACGATTTTCAGATATTCCCAGCATTTGACGTAATGCGGCAATATTTTATATCGCGCATATCGATAAGATATGAATTCCATGTAAAAAGATCATAGTATACAAAGCATTTTTTCAGAATATCGGCTTTCTATTACACTATAAGTGTGTTTTAATAGCAACTTGTGACTTCTTTATAAAAAATTAGGTCAATACTCTATCGAAGCTTAATAAAATTTAACTCTTATATTCCAAAAACTTCAAATATCTTTGAAAAAATTGTAATGACTAAATCAACAAAATAAGATATCATTTGTTCAGAACACTCAAAAAGTCAATGGAGATTTCACAGATTGTGGCACTTTTTCTCGAATTGTTTTCGTAATCGCTTAAAACTATCGTTAAGTATAATATCTATGTACATGTAAAAACATTGGCATAGGCTTTAGAAAAGAGTTCAAAATTTAAATATAGCGATAACTAGATTGACAGCATAAGTACGTATACACACCGGCAAAGAGCACTCTTTAAAAACCAATCAAGAGTTCACTCTCTTTCTCAGCCGCTAAAAAATACAATACAACAATCTGAGTTCATGGACTCAACGGCTGTCATCGTTAAAACGCCATTGTGACAAATACACGGAGAGACACACACACGTGCGCATCTGTATCGGCAACGATTATCGGCGATCTTGACCTTGGCGACAAACCGCTTTTTGTCGGTTGTAATCGGTGCCTGATAATGATAGGGAACGTGTGTCTACACGCGAAATAGAGGGGCGTGTAAATTAAAAAGTGCAGCCGAGATGTCGATTTTTCCTCTTAGCAATCCAGACGTTAACGGGACGATATTTCGAGCGGAGGCCCAAATTGTTTTGAAGAAACGTTTTGCTTGGAGGTTGGAGCTTTTATGCGATGCTAAAGCAATTTCCGCTTGACTGCTGGATGAAGATTGGGTCAAAGATGAGGAAAGCGTATGGTAACATTTCTGATAAAAATAGAGTCGCGTAAAACGGAGGATTTGAAAAAATGGTTTTTATACGGATTTGACAGTAGTTAAGTAATCAAAAATATTAAAATTATCTTTTTTTACAAATTATTTTACAAAAGATTTTTATATTTAACTTTTAAAAAAGCGTTTTATAAGTTGAAGATTTGTTAAGTTCGTAATTATTGTATAAACAAAAGCCGCTTTTATACACTTGTCCTTGTTAATTTTGATTAGTAAATGAAAGGCAATATTTAAAAAAAATATATTTAAATACCTTATCTATGTGTAAACATTAGACTATCTACAATAGTTGAAATGAAGAAATAAAAAAAAATAGTATTGCAGGTAGATTTACTAATACCTTTTAGTCATCACATAAAATTACACAATCATTTATTACTCATATCGAGAGCACCTTGCAGTTTTTTTAAAAGTCACCTTTCAAATGATTGATATCCTTTGATTACAATAATAATTTTTTTTAAAGATATTAAATAATGTTCATTCTTTTTTAACATTTATTTGAGTGCATGCCTAGATATCTGTACTTATTATTAAAACAATGAAAATATGTAAATTTTTAATATTCTTATACAAACACTAAACAAAAAAAGAGTCTACAGAACAGAATTTAGTACTTATAATTAAATTACCAAATATTCTATTTTCATCTATATACCAAACTATTACTTAACTAAATTAAATATTGACCACGCCCAGTTTCATACTATTCATCAAACATTGAAAAAAATATCAATGTTCTAATAATGATAATAATAGTCCCCACAATTTTCCCAATCAAATCAAGCCCTCTTCCTCAAACAAACACATTTCTCAACAACCTTCGAAATTTTCGCGCCCATTTCATCTCAACTCACCGGCGCTTAACGTACTGGTGCATTTTCATGTCTTCTCCTCTGTCAGCTTGGCAGTCCAATCATAGAAATCATAAAAATAGCCGCTACCTAGCTCGAACGGATTGCAACAAAGTTTAAGCGGGTCGCCGGTAAACGCCGAGATCACAGGAATTATTTGGCAGGCAACCGGTGGCTGCAACTTGTTGGTGAACGACCTCGGCGTCGATCGATCATACTGAAGTGCGCCAGAGACCAGAGCGCGTGCAACAGGTATGAATAGTTTCGCGGCTCCGCTGTTTCCTTTTGCTTTTTGCCGTTTGACACTTTGCGAGCGCGATTTTTTTAATCACTTTCATTATAGTTGCGCGGGAAGTTGCAAATGAGACATTTGGTGGATCATGACAGTGCGACAGTTAAAGTTATAGATAAAGCACGGTTTGGTAGTTATGAAGAAAGTTGAGTTGTTTTTAACTTTGACACTTTCTTGAAGCTTAGGAATATTATCAGTGCTATTTTAAATATTTTACAGTTCATTGAATATCATCTATCGCACAAACAAGCACTTCCAGTTACTTTCCTTTCATTTAAGTAGTAAAGGTCCGCTAATGGTAAGACACCTTCCAAACTCGATCTACGCGCACCACTGAGCGACGACATCAAACTCATCAATGAAAACACTAAACATCACAAATCCTTCCCAAATATCACAATTACGTACATCTGCAAAGCACAAAGAACAAGGCCCGATTGCGTGCGCGTTCAGCCGGCTGACGGAGCACAATCATGGGAGCTATCCTATAACGAGCAAGACACGAGCCTCTCTTCCCTCACTCTCTCTCTTAAGGGGATGCTCGATATCGCGAATTTTCGCTCGCAAAGGAATAGAAGGAGCGCGTCGGCTCTATATACCGGCGGGCCGGTCGATGCCAACGACTGCGCGCCTCGCGACTGGCTGTCTGGTTAAAACCGGATTTTTCGCACGCGTGCGCGTGCGTCGCGTACTCCTTCCCCTTGATATTGTTCGGTTTTGCTCGGGCGCGCGCGGGAGAGCTCCAGGCGCTTGACAGAGTTTATATCGGGGCCGCGTTTGAGAGAGCTTGTCGTTCTTGGCATTTGGTTTCTATTGGGTGCAATTTTTGAGAGAGAGAGAGAGACTAGCGGAGTGAGCTGTTTTAAGAGTGGCGCGAAATTCGCGAGATAAGGAGTTACCGATGTGGGTGCGCTGCTTTGCCAGCGAATGGTAAGGCAGGGCGCTGATGGCTTTTTTTGCAGTTTGAAAATTTGGTGGAGCTGTTTTTGGGGATTTGCTCTTTTTATCTAATGTTTTTATTGATTTTGAATTTTTTATGTGATCCTTAAAGTAACGATAATCATCTTTTGTTACCGACTCATAATTAAGAATTTTAATAAAACATCTCTCTGGTATCTTGCTTTCTTAGTAAAGAATCCATTTACCATAGACTCTTTTTTCTTTAAATATAAATTCATTGACTAGACTTTATGTAGTTGTCAATATCAAAAAGAGTTTGAAGTTACCTTAAAATGATATTAAATCATAATTGATAAGGACAGTGCAAGAAGACGCCTTTTAAATTAAATTTTAATTTCTCGAAAATATAGCGATGTCATATTGTAAAAATTAATGCGATTAACTAGTTATTCGTATTCTTAATAACAAGCAAGATTTATATTACCTTAAAATTATAAACATCTAAAATAATTTAATCCAAAAATTTAATTTGCTATTCATAATACATTTAAATTTCTGTAATTTTTCAATACTCTAATAGTTGACACAATTTTGTTGAAATAGCTTTCACATTACATTTGTTTAATCAGCATCCTTACACGAAACATTATATTTGCTTTATCAATATCTCGACCGAAAAATTCCATTTATACCGTCAGATATAATATTTAAGAATAATCGGTATGTATTTTTTCTTTCTTCAATACAACACTTATTAAAAAAGATACATCAACTTAAATTTTACTATTTTTCTAACATATTCGTACTTTCTAAATAATACAATAATACAAAGAGAAGGTCATAAATCTTGATGAAACTTTGAGATATGTTTTGTTGGTATTAAAACATGAACAAAGCTGCAATTATACGGTCTAACGCTTTAGGATACTTGAGATATGCGCACTTGACGTCTTATTTTAAATAAAATATAAAAAATGAACCTCTACTTAAAATGTATATAATTTAGTCTAGAAAAACCTTTAATAAATTTAATAAACTTTCAATGAATAACACAATACTAGTAACAAGCTTCAATTTACCTTTTGAGAATAAAGAAACAATTAGGATCAAAGTTATGTCTGTTTAAAGTTAAGCAAAGAAAATGCTCTAATTAATGATAAAATTCCACAAGTTAATAAATATTAAATTAAACAAAGAAAAATACGTGACGATTTATTCTTCGATATTCTTTTAAACGGATCTACGGAATTTAATTTAATTTTTCATTCAACATCCCTATTAAATAATAAGGACATATCTACTGAAAATCATTTAATTAGGTAAAAGTGTTGATTTATATTATTCGTAAAAAATAATATTAAAATTAAGAGCAATTAATTAATTATTCTTAATGATGGCGCAGCCAATTTGATTGAACTAGAATAGTTCGGCAACGACATTTTTTGTAATTTATTTTACATATCTTGAATTATCCAACTACTATGTCAATCAAATTCACTGAAAGTTTAGTTTTATTGTCCAAGTAAATTTTTCTTCTTAATTGTTTATATAAATTTTAAATTTCGCAATCATTTAAAAATCATTTAAGTTAAATTTTATACCAAAATAATATCTGAAAATCAAAATTTTTAACATTTTTTTTATTTTAACTATTAGTTTATTTAGTATCGATCTTACTACTTTAGTTTTTTAAGGTATCCCGCATTGGTAGCTACCTTACATTAATGTATTTGCACTTGCGAAAATTTGAATATAACTATTAGTAAAATTTAATATTTTCTTTCAAATACAAAAGTTCTATTTCTCTACGTAGCACTGTATATTTTTTTTTATTATATTATCAATACAATGTTAATAAATTTGTTTTAATATAAATTATTATTTTTCATAACATTTCATTTTTCAAATAACGATTTTTATATTAAATTTTAATATTTTTAATCCTAATATCGCCGGTATCGGTTTATGTTTTATTTTTATTTTTACTATTTTCAAATACTCTTCACCGAGTTAAATTTGTAAAAAACTAAAAATAGCAATCATAGAAAAAGATTACGACTAATGTTTCAAGAATACTGCTTTACCGGCATGACGGATAATTTTGTTCCTTATTCTTCGATTTCAGAATTTAGAGAAGAATACCAATATATGAAGTATCAACGAAAGATATTATAAAGGTTTAAATGTAGATTACAAAAATGACGTTTAGCTCTTTTCTATTTTTGACAATGAAAACTATTTTTTGTAATTCACTTAAAAAGTTCTCAAGTTAAATAAATTTGAAAGTCTTTCTATATTTTCAGTTTATGACAAATAAAAACAAATTTACCTCATATTGTAAGAAGCAACAGCGGTCGCAAGATCGGAGGCCGCGAGTGCCGATAGCGAACCGTCGAAATCGGCAGCCAGATGTTCAGCGAGTTCCTCAACTTGCGTTGACCATCCTTGGGCTCCATTGCTTCCCAAGGTTCCTGAATAGAAAAATAATTAAGTTAATGCCAATATTGAATAAAGATGTATAATTTTTTAAAATACATTGTAAATAACAATATTAAAATTAAATGTTCATAAAATTTTAATTACAATTTGAAATAATTAACAATCAGAATATTATTTTATTCAAACTATTTACCGACAAGAGCAAAATAGTTATTCAGGCTTAAGGCTTCCATCAAAAAATTATAAGTGTTTGCATGTGAAATTCATTCGATTGGCCGTCAGACAACAAGAATCACGTGTGTGCGAAATTACTGCGGTCTGTCGGGCGTAATTTTTTTCACGAGACGGCAGTTGTAGAAAACAATCACATGTTTTTGATTCTTTATTTGTATTAACGTATTTTGAAGTTCTCCATTTAGGAGCTTCAATTAATATTGTTTAATTTTGAAATTTTATTTTTTCTTCTTTTGTCAGATGACTAGAATGTTATCATCTTCATGTATTTTGATTACTACAAAAATTGTATAGATCATGTATAATTCATACAGGAATGATATGAAATATATCTGACTATAGTCAAAAAGTATAATTTTTTTATATGCAGAATTCTTACATTATTTGATATTTCATAAATTACCTTATTTTAACAATTTATCGTATTTCCTCTTAAAATTTTTTACGTATAACTAGTGAGTTTTACAACCGTAAGAGGTTACTTATTCAAATTAAGAAATAACAAAATAAATTTTTCGAACTTTTGCAGTTGCAGCAATTTTTGATCTCGAATGGACCGGCTGAACAGCTCCTACAACCAACGAATGACCGGAACGAATACATGAAACTGAGGCACAGGCAAAGCCTGGTCTCAGTTTATTACATTCTTAGCCTATACTGATTACAATGCGAATTTTTACTCGAGCTTTCTTATCGCAATTATGCGTAGAAGAGGTGACAGACAGCATGTCTTGTGAGCAGTGCGGCGGGAATTATTGTGAATTGCATGCGGGAAGTTACACAATATTAATTAAATTTGAAGTAACTGCGAGTAACTTTGAGTTTGATAAATTGATTAATTTTCGAAGATTTCCTTATTTGATTCGACATACTTATTTGTGATAGCGATCAACGCAAATGAAAGCTTTTGACGGTGAAGTGGCTTGAGTACCTTTCTAACGCCTACCAAGAGGTTTGTTTATTAAACTATTAAAATCAAGTCATTTTTTCGATTATTTATAAGTTAACCACAGATAAAGTACTTTTGGAATGTTTGATGAAATTTGCTGATGCCCTATTTAACCAAGTAGATCTCTAAAAATTGCTTTTGAAGCAGTTTGTACATTGATCGCGGAATTTTTATACAAAATTTACTGAGAAGGATAGTGTCATATACTTACAGTAACAAAAATAGATTCATCAATAGAAAAATCTGTAAATTCGAATATGAATAAAAACGATATATTTTGCTTCTGAAAGACTACCATCGAAAAAACATCATCAATATCAGTAATAAAACTCTAACGGAGATATTCTAACAAATTCTGATTATTTTTTGCGTTTTTATTGACTATCAGTAATATGAAAATAACGCCAAATTTTCTTAAATTACACTTCATTCAATAATAATCTATAAAAATCGAATAAAATTATAGTTGAAACTTCCACAATTTTTATAATATTTTTTTTTCAATTAGGAATTAAAATTTTTAGTAGCATCTATTTTGGTAAGAAAGTAGTATAAAATATAATCGATTCATCAACTTTATACTGAATTAGCTATAGCAAATCTCAGTGCTTTTTAAGAGATATCAGAGCGTACTTATTTATTACAATGTTTCATAATCGTTTTCCGCAGCAGATAACAATATAAAAAATAAAAGGACACATATATCGTACAAAAATGTGCCTATCAATGCAAAATCAGATACCAACATACCCAATTACTTATAAAGAGTGAACTTTAAACAAAAGAGAGCCAACAATTATTTTTTCTCAATACTATCTCAAAAGAAAGAGAATCAATAAAATTTTAATAAATCAAAAACTACAAAATTTCTATGTTAAATAAGTTAACCAAAATGTATTTATGACACCACCATCTCACTCTTCTAAAGCTTTTATTCTATAAAAAGCTAAAATGCAATGTTATAATTATTTTGACATAACAATAATTAGCATTAAACCATTCTAAAGTAAATAGAAAAAAAATACTGACATAAACGAGACTAACCTCCCTTATTAATGTAATACGTGTATGTACATTTAGAACTAAAAACGATTAAAAATACAACGAAAATTTGTAAAAGGAATGTCTTTTATAATTATTCAAAGATATAAGCAACCCAACAAAATTAAATGATCTCGCTTCCCACGCTCGACGTTTACAGACATAGCGGCTCCTGCCTCACTTTCTATCAATTTTGCGTGCGTAGTTTTAATTCTCTCTTCTTCACACACACTCATACATACTTATGTCTTATCGCGAACCACCAGGAAGATGGTAATTTTCAAAGATAACGTCATTACCCCCGCCAAATTTAGCAGTCGGGCTCAATCTGTGAAATTAAAAAAATGTATTCATTTAATACACTTTCACAAACATACGATATCGCTTACTCTAAATAAATAGATAAAAGAGAAATTTATTTTTTAGCGATTTAATCAGTTAAGTTAGTTCATAAAAGCTAGTGATGACTAGTCAATAATAATGATTTCTATATTATCGGCATCGTGTGTAATTTTATATTTGAGATAATATTTTTATTATTTTGTTTTGATAGAAACTTGTTTCTTAGCTTTTTCCATTTACTTAAAATCGATTCAAGTTGTTGTTGCATAATTTACGTAATACATAAATGGCAGGTGTAAAAAATTATTTTTTAAATATAAACGTAATATAATTATAAAGATAAAGTGATAATTATAATACAAATAATTATGTTATTTTTATCAATTTCTATACCAAAAATCATTGTAATTTCATTATAAAATTGTTTTTCTTAAAAATATTTTTAAAAATTCAGAATCGGTGCAGCACAAGAACTTTTAGTATTTTTTTGTAAAGATATATATTATGAAAAAATATTAAGTTATCTTCTATTTGTAAAACTATATTTTGCTTAACTCAAACAGTAACTTTTTATGAATAGAAGTCGTAAGACATCATGTTTATTTATTTCTATCAAGTTCCATTTTTAGTAATTATTCAAAATTTCTTTGCAAATTTATTTTTAACAAATTCTTATCGTATTTAAAACTACAATAAGTGGCGATAATACTACCCGTATATCAGATAACTAAAAAAGATATTTGAGATATTACTACAATTACGCTAAAACTTTTAAATTAATTTTATTAAGTGCATTAAAGCCAAGAAACAAAAATTTTTCTCAAAAATACTAACAATTTGCATTGATAATAATCAAAAGATTCATTTTTATTATATTCAAATTTTTTTACTCTCAAAACCACTGAATTATTTCACAAACTAATTAATTATTCCATCATCCAAATCGTTTACAAAAAAAAGTAACCGAACAGAAACAAACTCCTCTCATAGTATACACAATACGCCATTTAATTTTTTCCTGCATTCTCAGTGCATCCTTCCTTCTTTGCGGCTCGAGCTTGAGCCTAGCTCGAGACTATAGCGAAGAGCTTGCACGCACTGGCTGCGTGCGCTCTCTCTTTCTCTCTCGTTCAGAGCGTTGTACAGAGCTCGGCTAGCGAGCGAGTGCTTGCGCCTTCAGGAAATTAATGATTGACCCATTGGAGGGTTTCGAGTGTGCGCGTGTGGAACATTGCTGTTTCTCTCTTTGCTAGCTCTCCTAAACTCAATTAACGTCTCTCTCTTTCTCTCTCTTCTCGTCGCGTCTACAAACAGAAAATAACGTGAGAGGCAGAACAAAAGTGCATTGTTTACCCCGCGCTTTTCTTTCGTTCATATAAGCTCGCTCGGTTAGCTTCTTCTTCTTCTTCTTTTTTCGTTAGCACGCTCGTTTGGCCTAAATTTATGGTAATTGTGAAACGACAGTATTATGCGCGTGTCTGTGTCTTTTGACTGAGCGGCATTTCAACAATTTCAAGTTTATCTTGGGCAAACATTAGATCTACGCGCGTGCGCCGTTATCGCCTCAGGAAAGTTTTCACCTTAGCGTCGATCGGTTGAAAATGTTTGATTAGAATTTTCTTTTGATGGAAATGCTGGAGTATAATGCTGCTTGTTTGTTTTATCTGATCAACCACCTTTTATGAATATTCCATATTCTGATTAAATAGAGAATAAAATCTTGACAAAAGTGACTATTGATATTATGTTGAGTAAAGCCTTTATAGGCAGGACTTTCTAAGAAATCATTTTACTCGAAAGTAAATTTTCCTGTACCTTTTAGTACACAAATTTATACACAAAAACAGAAAAAGATCTTTTAAATTAAAGGTTACTCCGACATCAATAACTTTTCAGAAAAAAATCATAACCAGTAACATCTTACTCAAGAAACAATCAACAAAAAAAAAATAAATAAATAAATAAAAAAATAAAACCTGATTAACTAACCGTTTCTGCGCGATAGCTTCCTGTCGGGCTCATCGAGCTCGTGCTGCTGCTGGTAGGACTCGTCGGCGCGCCGCTTGAGCTGCTGCTGCGGGGGCGGAATTCCAACGGAAAGCTTGTGTTCAGGCGATTGACCGCTGCTCGAGCTCAGCGGCGAGTCGGGATCGTGAAGCTGCTGCTGATGATGCTGCTGGCCATGCTGCTGGTGATGCTCGGGTGAGCTTTTGGGCGACAGCTGTTTGTCCTGCCAGAGGATGCTCTGCGCGCCCTGGTAACCCAGTGATGCCTTGAAAACGGATGATCGAGTTAATTATAGAATTCTTGGTTTGGTTTTTTTTTTGTAGGGATTTTTGTGATTAAGGAACTACGTAAACGGATGGTAAGGTTTGTTATTGGAGAAGTGTTGCATTATAAGTTTATGTAGTCCGATTTTTATTCTCGAGCATTATACTTTTATGCATCGCTACATTGAAAGTTCTAATAACTTCGAAAATAAGTTTTCATTTTTATCTATTTCATTCCGTTAATCTTATTAGTCTAATGAATTATTTCTATTTTTCTCGGAAAGAGTATGTAAGTTATTGAGATGCAATTTTAAGGAATCAGCGTTCAAAAGTCAGTAATTTACTTGAATTTATTTGAATTTATTATTTGTTGACACTTAAAAACAAAAAGTTTGATATTGCGGAGCCATTGTTTTTACAATCATTCATATGAGCTTGATTCCAATGTCCGAATTCTTTTACTCTATTTTGAGCATTGTTTTAGAAAATTGTACAAGTAGTCAATAATGATAATAAAAATTATATGCATCAGTTACTACTGTATAAATGTTTAAATTTACAAATAAACGCGTTAAAATTGTAACAAATTGGCTTTCTCGACATCTAAAAAATCCTGCAAGTTTTCCCTTCACAAGTCTAAAAGTGATTCCACAATATATTGCATTTTGTGCGTACTAATTTGTATTATATTTTGTTCTCTATCTATTCGGTTTTATTAATTAAAAAGTAAGATTCATTCTAATCATTTTTTTACCTCTTACTAGTCGTTAAACGAAAAGTATTTGAAAATATATGCAAAAACTCCAATTGATCTCTAATTTTTTAGAGAATTAAAATGTCGTGCGAATTGTTTTGGTATTTTTTATATAAAAATGTGAAAAAATAATAAAAAACTTCAAAAATTCTACAAAAAGATAAAAATTTAAAAGCAGTTATGCTTATAGTGTGTATCTACATACATTCGGGAATATCACATATTTTTTTCAGGTCATTTGGTTAGTGCTATTTTGCGTACTGACGAGTTGAATAGATGCTATGTCGTCGCGACGAGTCAATGTCTCTACCAGGGATACTAGCTTGCACATTTACATCTACAGCACTGACGCATCAGTCAAAACCATAAATCCATCCGCAACTCCCACCTACTTTTTTTAACCTCTGATGACAATTCTTAATGATAGCAAGCTTCAAATTTCTTAATCTACTTTTAGTCTTATTTAGAAAAATATTTTAAAAATAGGCGAAGTAGAAAAAACAACAATTAGAATAAACCATTTTTTTTTTTTTTAATCAAAGAAATTAAATCAAATTTTTTCAGAACAGTACAAGGTACAGAACAGCTCGCACAGGTCTAAAGACGTTAAAAAAATTTGTCTAATCTCTATAGCTCTTGCCCCTGCACACATTCGCTCACGATCTTTCTTTCTCGCGCATCAGACAGTGAATCACAAAATTGGTCTAATTGCTCCATTGACATTCTCGCTTCGGAAAAAACAGTCCTCTAGGCCCAACGGAATTTTTCGTTCTAACTCGCGTAAGCGTTTTTAAGGCAAGAAGCGTTGTGCGTGTTTCGTTTCTTAAATTTTTTATGTTAAAATTTTTGTCCCGGCTTGGCGAAGCTTAAATAAATTTGAAGATGTAATGATGAGAGGTTTTTGAGACCTAAATAGCAGTGAATGTTTCTATAAAATTCAGTGCTAGATATTTACACTTTTAATGTGAAAAATTTTGTAACATGGATTTCGTAGTTAATGAAATCGATTAAAACAATGTCTGATTATTGTATGTATTTAACAAAACAAATATTTGAAAATTCTGTTTTACTAACTCATATGATTATATGCTTTAAATTTTAAATCAGTATTCAAAGAATTATAGGAAAAGACTCGCACAATCATTGTATTAAATCATATATGTACTTCTAATCAATTTTAGAATATCTTGATTTATTGTTTTATATAATGATTCAGATGTTTAATAACCTATGAAATAGTTTTAAAATAATTTTACATCATATTTTGCCACGTGATCAAGCAACACTATAGTCTATGACGTAGGTTTACTAGTTCGCGCTTATAAACAAGAATCAAGTTTCTATTCTAAAGTAACGGTGTTGTGAGCATTATGAGACATAATATAAAATAAACTTGCACAAATAAATTTTAGTCTAAAACTTTTTACAATAGCTTTCAAACATAATTATAATGAAAGTTAAAAAAATAAAAGTAGTAGATACTTTCAATTATAAAATGTGAAATTAATATAAAAATATTATTGAAATATATAGAATCCAAAAACAAAGGACATTTTAAGAAATTTTTTTATATATTTTAAGGTACCAGCAATGATGTGATTAAATTCTAATTCATCCCGAGAAAGATAAACATATTTAAGTTGCTTTATTTTTCAACACTTCGTAAACTAATTTCACACATTAATATCTATTTCAAAATACATAAATAAAAAAATCATTTACAAAATGAAATATTCTGTTGTCTAAATATATAAAAATACAAGAGTGTACACAAATTCATTGAAACTATCTTGATATTTTTCGAGTTTTGCATTTTCTAAGCATCTAAAAATTAGAATTCCATTGCGCATGACCGGACACCAGCTCAATTTCGCGTCTGTTTTTCTCCAGCATATGACGACAGTCGTACGCAGTCGGTTCTTTCTGCAATTAGATCGGTGATCAGACTAATTGGCCTCAAGCGCCTCGTTATTCGTCTATTTCTTAGAGGAAAGATCGCTAGCGACAGCTATTGTACGTATCACAGTTACACAAGTTACAAAGCTATTTACAAAAAAAAAATCTTTTCTACGAAATAATTTTTACGAAAAAAAATCTTTACTAAGTGTATATCTGAGAATTATTAAGAAATCCGTTTATAAAAATATTTCTGCATAAAAGGCACAAGCTGCAAAAAATAGAAGAGTATACAAATAACAGTTTTAGATATATTATGTTCAAAATAATGAAGTATTTTTATAAAAGGTTTAAACATAAAAATGAACCAAAGTAATTCTCATACTTGTGTTCTTAGTAAGTGTTCGCACGCAACATTAATATTTGTACTTATTTTTATGCGACGAGCTTTTACGAGTATGTGAGGAAAACTCACATTGCCTTGCGCGAAACTTATCGTTATAAAAACTTGTAGGTCAATTTTGAGAATTTAATTAAAACCTACTTGAAAAAGTTGATAGAGGCAATGATTCATTAGTTTTAAAAAAATGCATAGTATAATCTATTCAGATCAATTCTTTTTTAGAAAATATAAATTATTTGATGCTCATTCAAAATGGAATTTTTTATAATGCTTAACTAAAATAAGATATAATTTTAATTTTCATAAAATTGTCTGAATATTATGAGTTTTCCATAAAATTCTAGTACTAAAGTTTCAATACGGTATTCTAGAAGAAACAGCCGAAAATCGTAGTAAAAGCTTTTCTACATATACTAAACGGCTCACGAGACCGGTATTTTCAATTTCAACTGGTTTCCCTGATTTAAATTCATTTCACTGACTATTTAGCTTCATTAAATAATCTGTCCAACGCAAGATTTAGAAATCTTTTATCTTAATTCATCGTTGACAAAGAAAAGTTTTTGTTTAACCAATTAAGGTTTTTAAGCTAATAATGATTTTGGCTGAGCAAAAAAGCGCCAACCAACCTATAATACAACATTCGATCGACGAGATTAATATGACCCTCAATCACCGTTAATCAAAGATATGACTATATCTCATCATTACATCGTGCCTTATTATTCAATGTACAGTTACGATTGTGAATGAAACGTCACGCGTCAATTCAACTCTACGAAGATTCGAAAATTTTCCGAATGTTTGTTACAGCTGTCGATGCGTACGTGCCTTTTATGAAGTTTTATTATTATTATTATTTTTTTGTCGCTTCAAAATGCGCAGTTGTCGTTAAGTGATCGAATAATGGAAAAAGGAAGAAGAAACTTGCCTAAGTTTAGCTAAATTGACATTACTCATGGTCTCACTCGCAAGCAAAAAACGAATCTTTTAACAAGTTGGTTCTGGAATAGACCACAATTGCGTCTCTTGATTGCGAAATAAGACATGTGGATTAAAAGTAAAACGAGTCCCATTTCAACGCGCCGTTTTATTGTATTCAAACCTGAGCTTCTGATACGCCACGTAAATCTGAACACATGTAAGATTTGACTGTAACCGGCAATTTTTGCCTTTAATGTTGATGCTGCAATATTTAAATATGCTATACTATGTAAAACTTTTGATTTAATAATTGTTGCACTGATACATCTGACTATTGTATAAAGTAAATAAATAAAACCTATGCGTGTAAAACGATTTCCTCTTGATGGTTTAAATTTTCATTGAGCATAAATAAACTAAAAAAAAAAAAATAATTTAATTCTGAAAAATAATTTTATTTATTGTTTGTTTTTAATTAAAACATTTGCTTTAAAAGCTTTTAAATTTATCAAATTCTCTTAAAAGATGTTTAAACTTGTTCTTACTTTTTTTTGTATTTCAAATTAAAAATTGAAAAAACGTTATTGCGTAACAATTTTACTTCAATATCTTTTTAGCTTTAACTTGCTTGCGTAACAAATTATTAACTGATTCAAAGTAACTGATCCCAATTGTTTTGTATAACAAACACATTTCACTAGCTTGTTATTACTGTAATCATTTTAAAAAAATTTTAATTGATTTTCTTAATAACTGAAGAACTAAACTATGTGTACAAAAACTTTCATGTTGTTGTTTGCCGATGTACTTGGAGGAAGGTTAGTTGTAATGCAAACAAATCGGATTTAATCTCAGAGCAACGTTGTTTGCATTATCCATTTAACCTTTCTACTAAACTATGTGATTCTAATACTAATTGATTGCTTAAGGTAGTGTTCATAATTTATAATGTTGTTAAAGAAATAATGCTAGCTCTATCCTATCTTTTTATTAAGAACTTTGTGATTACCAAAGAGATCTTTAATCATGAATTAATACTTACTTTTATTGAACACACTTTAACTGAGGCTCACTTCAAATTGGACATTTGCAATTCACTCAGTGTCTAGAAGATTCAGTATCTCTTGAGATGTAAAGTACACTTGTGCAATTTAGACTAACTTTACGAACCTTATTTTGTGTGAGTCATCAGAGTCTCAGTCAAAGTAGTCAGTTAATAAAAGACTAATATAAAATAATAGTTTCTAACACCCCCTAATAAAATGAATTATTTTATCGCTACTAGTGTTATGAAAATATCTTGAATGTTTAACTTACTTGTTGTCCAACAATGGTGTCACACTCGCTCGGCCTGCCGGGCGAAAGCTGCTGATATGTGGGTGACAGTGAGCTAGTAAGCCACATGGCCCCGCCGAGACTCTCCGAGCCTGCGTCCATGATGAGCTGGAGCTCCATTCGACCTCACCTCTTGCCTCAATTACCAAATATCCCGTACCCTCCCGGATCGCGACTCGGACGTTTTTTTCTTTTTTTAAAACCCTTTCAAATACCCACCCCCGATCTGATAATGACCGTATTCCCAAGAATCTACCAAATATCAAATAAGAAACCAAAAGCCTCGAAAAGGGGAACAAGGCAAGATTTTCGCTTCTCCTCGCTTGACCAATTCACTGATATATTTTCGACTACTTCCTCGCTCCAATTCATTTAAAATTTTAATACTCCATTAACGAATCCATAAATATCCTTTTAACTAAAGATAATGTACACAAAGAAGTAAAAGCCGTGCCACCTGGGATTAATTAATCTCAAAGTGGAACTCCTAAACGAAACGGTCACCGTCTACTCTAACGTCGTCCGGTTGCCGAGGGTACTCGTTCTCTTCTTCGTGGGTTCGCGCACACCAGGCACGCATAATCACAGAGTGTCGCAAAAGCCGGGCCCTTTCCTTTTGACAAACAATTCTGAAATCTACTTTTTTTTTTCTCGTTTCTTTTGTTCGTTCTTTGATTGAAAGAAAAAGGATTGAGCTCGCTTTTATCTCCCGGTGTCGCGCTAAACGTTCCACAGATCTTAGAACATCACGAAGAAACTGTTATACAATTTCTTGATGCCGGTGGTCTCGCGCTGTCGATGAGTTTCCAGGAGAGCGCAACCCCGCGACTTGAGCGACAAAAAACGCGAAAACACGATGAACGCGTCCTCGAACACCATGGCAACGCCCTGACTGCAGCGCATCTTGTTGAGGGATTCAAATGGTGTACCACTAACACGTGTTTCTGCCGCCCCGTTCGCCGAATTCTTCAGAGCCACTGGGGCTTCTCTTGCTTGAAGAAACTCCAAATCTGATGCTTCTGTCTTTCTTTCTACCACCGGGAAATCACTTTCAATATATGAGCTTTCAGAGTTACACTGAAAGCCGACAGTATGTCTGAAAGTACAGTGACGACCGATGATGAAGAAGATACTTTGATCCGTATAAACTTTACGAGAAATCACTCGTTTACTAGGACTCAGAAGCAGCACTGATTAGTACTTGATCTAAAGCTTGTTCAAAACTTGTCAATGCCAACTTTAAGACTGCGAGTAGTAGATCTGTCACAACGGAATTAGTCCGTTATCTTGATCGACGAATAAGCCAACGATTGTTAGCTCTGGCTTCTTAAAGAGAGAAGGAAAAGCACTTGGCTCTAGATAATGATACGAGTGATATAACGGGAGGAGTTGGCCCCCGTGTTCTTTATAAAAGACAAATTCTCGATAATATTACTATACGGCTCACACACTGATTAGTGTCTTGGTATTTCTAGGCATACGCCTGAAACGCTGTCACCACATTTTCAGGATCCTCCGCTCCATTTCTGACGGGAAAAATAGACAAACTAACGGACACAAGCGAAATGATTAAGGCAAGCCTTAATTCAGGCGGGAAGAACTTTCTTCACCCTAAAAACGATGAGTCACACTTGTTTTGCCACCACCGTAATTGCAGAAAATGCAAAAGAAAGCAACACTGACGCGGCACAGCACAGACTGAAAATCACCAAACACTTGCTGAGGGAAAAACTGAGACTAATTTCTAGAACAAGCTTCCACTGCCCCCTATCCTCCGATCCTTGATGAGTTTAAGGAAGGATAGGGTAGAAAAGGTGTCACAAACGAGAGGGGAAGAGTCAATGTCTCTCAAAGAGCAGCAACCAGTAGATCTGGGCCATTCAAATCCCGGCCTAAGGCGCACCAAGCGTGGCGCACTACTATCTCGTTGCGTTGTCACTTGTCGCGCTTCCGCGTCTGGGGCTCGACTGTGGGAGGAGACAGCCGCGACGACGAGGCTGATCACCGCAACACACACACACGAAATTCAAAAGGAAAAGAGAAGGAAGGAGAATATATCGAATCTATCAAGAGGACCTCGTGGCCTCGGCTTGCCTTGAAGTTCAAGAGCGAGTAGCGAAAGCTCGATGATCCGATGCCTGTCTGTGTCAGTCTCGGGAGAACGAGGCGCGCCTGTACTAGTGCGGCGGCAACTCCGTGGATGCGCTCAGCAGCCCAATGGCAGAGCGCCGAGCATTAAGGGCCCAACCAATGGTAAGCGTCAGCGACCTGACCCTCAATTGGACTCACTCAGCGAGCTTGATGAGAGCAAATCTGTGTGCGTGCAAGTGTATGCGTGTGCTTTGTCGTCTTCTATATTACGCACGATTGGCTTTATTTATTCTGCGCTGCTGCTGCTGCTGCTGATTCTACTCGCTGCGGCACCTTGAAGAGCCTCTTCGCTGAGAACTCGGACGACTATGCGTGATGTGTATTTGTCCCGGGCTCGATCTCTCCTTATCTCAAATTTATATCAGTGTGTGAGTCGCGCTCTCTTTCTCCAGACTGAGCTAACAGCTTTTTAGATTTTTGTCTGAGCCTGTATGCCTGTGTGTTTGTACGTACGCGAGCGGGTTCGCCTAGATAATAATTCGACAATGTATGGACAAGCGCACGTGTGGAACTAGCACGGTATATTGAAAAACCCGACGGGAGTAACCTCTTTCTATCTTGCGCTTGCGCGCCCGCCTTGTTTGACTAGAAAATCTGTTAATTTGCCCTGTAATCAGGCAAAAGCCTTATCTGCTTCGCTAACGACTGCGGCGTTGTCGGACTTTTTATACTCTTCAACACGGCCCGAGCGGAATTCTTACTTTTTCGACTATCGCACAGATGCAGACTTTTATCCGCGGGGACGTTTCTTAGGTAAGATTCAAAATAAGTCGTTGAGATGAGTCGGAGGAGCTTTGCGATGACCTGGAACACAATGAAACAGAGCCATTTAATTAACATATATACGATTCCTAACGCATTACGTCATCGGGCAATTCTGTTTTTCCCTCTTATATTTATAAGACATTTATCGCTATATAACGGATTCATCAATTATTTCATTAATTAATTGTTTTTTTTATTTCATTCTTACTTCAACAAGTTTGAAATTTGTATAATGTTTTTCAAAAGTAACTTCTGTTTGTTATTCTATGAATAATACTAGTTTATCGTATATGAACTAATGGTATGTGTTAATGATATCAAGGTACATAATAAATGCATTTATTCGTATCAAAAACATGATTTTTATCTTTATTCGTCATTAACGAGATATCGTAGCGCACGACCTCGACTGTATTTCCAGGTTTTTGCTGAAATTATTAGTTTTATAGTTAATCTAATTAGTTCATTACTTTCCTAATACCAGTATCTAGGAGGCTCAACTCATAAAATCGTACTAAGAACGATAAACACCTTAAAAATTTAGAAAATGTTTAAAAAAATATAGCAAAAATCACTTTTATTTTAGAATTTAGGCAATTTTGTATTTCCAGGTTTTAGACTTTTAATGAATCTACTGGGTTCATTGGCTCCTTGATAGTAATAGCTAGGGGGCTCAACTCATAAAATAATAATCAGAGCATAATATTGTTTTTATATGAACAAAATTAATGAATGTGTTATACGGCTGCAACATCCTCTAATACATTCTTTCTTTTTGTACATTTGAAAGCTGATTTTAATTATATTCATTATTAAAACATTTAATCTGTACTAGATCTACAGTTTCTTAATGTTGTACATTAAAAAAAAAAAAAAATCAGAATTTTGATCTACATATGTTAAATATTTTTGTGTTAGTACATAATAACGGATCAGCTGCTATTAATTTATCTTAAAAGTGGCACCACCTATCGGTCGCAAAAGAACTTCTTTCCAGTGAGGGTGCAAATTAATTTAGAGAATTTAATCGACCGTTGCTGAGCAGAATCCAACCGATAAAATAGCCTCTTTGATACTTATACAATTCTGATAAATCCGTTTTATAAATTTTCTTCTTCGACTTTCAATTTACTTTTCAGATTATTCAAATAACTCAAGTTAATAATTGAAAAAAATTATATTCAAAATGAAAATTATTACAATCATTGCTATTATTATTCAAGTTATTATTACGTTATAACGCACTTTATCTTTGTAATAAATTTATACCTAATACGATCGAGTATCTAATATAGCTGAATCATAAAATCTCGGCAATTAGAGCATGGTGAGATAAGGTAAAAATTTAATTTCGCACACAATGGTCACTAAACACAATCTTAACATTTTAGTAATAGATCAAAAAAGTTTCACGGTAGTGCTCAAATTTTGTTACTTTTAATTTCTATGATGTAAATATGTTTCTTCAAGGCACGGTTTTAGGACAGGTATAATTTATTAACTTTTACTTGTCTAAAAGACGAATAAATTATATTTCATTTTAATTTTTAAACAAAAGAAGAGGATCTCGAAAACATTTATTGGCATGTTTTGGTCTTGTTTTAATATCCTAAGTATTCGGATTAGCATTAGAAACAAATGTGGGTTATGTAGTACTGAAAAGAAACCTGGAGCAAGAAAATCATGATCCATGTTTGAGTCATATCGTCCTGAACGTGTTAAACAATTTGACCATTTTATAAAAACATATTCATTGCATATATGAAAAATATTAAATTACAACTTTTACACTAATATCACACACACAAAAATAGCGCTTTGCAATATGATGATTGTACTACAAAGAAAACTTCTGTTACACGTATTGTACTATAGTAGATAGATAATGCACTTAGGAAAGAAAACTGAAGAATGACTCAAATCGCATACGTAAATTATCACCAAAGCCAAGGGCGGCAATGACTCATATGCGATATTAGCCATTCTTTATTTACTCCCGTGGTGCATAATACGATTTTATTTACATAAGGCCCGTAAAGTGGGTATTTTGCTATCTACAGGGAATAAGTAAAATGCTAATATTATAGAAAAGTAATATGTTTAAAAATCCTATCTTGGATTGTGAACTGACTATGGGTAAAGTGCTGATCATTGAATGCGCCAGTATACTAAGTTTCTGGCTGTCTTACTTCGTAGATCTTCCACATTAATCGAACGATAATGTTGCTATTTTTAACTCGAATATAAAAAACTTACGTTGCAAAAACTTTAGACGTTTTTTTAAATAAAGTAGTTTTCTATTGAGATAGCGAAGACAGACCCTCTTTCCTCGTGTCGATACATTATTCGAAAAAATTATAAATTGCAATTAGGAAATAAAATAGATTAAGAGTCTGAGTGTGTATGCAACTCACGGGAGTTTTTAATTTGCCTTATTCCTTTAACGCATAATATTAAGGGGCGTGGCATGCTTCAATGGCAAGAAGGTACTATTTACAATAGCTTCAAATTTATACTTCTTCAATGTTTATGTCCCGAAGTTGTTTCAAATCAATTCCATTAAAAGAAAAATACGTTCGCGAAGTAGAGCCGAGTTTGTACTTTTGTTCCGCTAGATAAAAAATATCATTTTATTCCCACCTCAACGATAATGGTCACTTATTTCCCTGAAAAGACACGCTGGAAATGGTTTATTATTCCCTCCTCGGCCATTATTTCCCTGACAGCATTTTTATTAGAAAAAATAGAAAATTATTGAAAAAATCAAA
>UELX01000737.1:0-62935 GCA_900480035.1 Eupelmus urozonus
GGGTTTGTTTCAGGAGAAACCGATGGCTCAGAATGTTTTTTTAGTGAACGGAGCCTACTCCAAATTTTATCTGTTTTGACAATTCTAATAAATCGTTAACAGTAATTTTCTAGATCTTCCTCGTCATCGGTTTTTTCTTATCCAAACACGCCACTTTATTAATAAACTTTAAACTCCATCCCACCAGAGAGCCAATAAACGCTTCAAAAACAAACTCCACAAATCAATCGATTAAACCACTTTCTCCCTCAGCTCTCCTCATCCAAACACCTCGTCCACGCATTTGGAGCATGCCGCCCGAGACAATCAAAGACCAATCCAAGAACAATTACCGCTCGGCCGGGCCATTTAAACGTCGGCTCTCTCGCGCACTCGTCGGCGCTAATGACAGCGCGACATCGTTAGTCCCCCCCTCCGGTAAACATACACAAATAACGTGACTAATGCAGGGAGCCCGAGTCCTTAACGATCTCTCCCACGGCGAGAGTAGGAAATTCGCCAAGACGAGCGGGTTGCGTCAGTTCGCGCGCGGCTTTCGAATTGTTATGGTGACTAATATGCCAAATGACGCGCGGCTCGCAGCTGATGCACGAGAGTAAGATGACGAAAAAGGAGGCTGTGCGTGGCGCGTTTCCTCGTTTTTCTCGAGATCGGAGAAACGGTAGTGGTTACACGAGGAGGAAGTGAAAGCTGGGAGATTTGCGCGGGAATACTGAGATTGTCGCTTGATGAGTGTGCAGAGCCTGCGTCTTTCAGGGGACTGTGACGTGCCGATTTACTCTGGATAAGGTGAAGTTGGATCGCGCTTGAAACAAAGCTGTGTATTCGATCGTTAAATCGAGACTTTTTATTCGAACTCTATTAATTCTACATACTGCCAACGTAAACTTTCGCAAAAAGTCTTCAGGCCAAGGCGCGCACGCACAGCTCATCGAGCGCGGACCTCGGCAATTCTCCTTTTACTCACAGAAAAACGCCAATAAAACGTCTCTCTCGTCTTTGCCGGCGTCGGCCAGACCCATAAATCCAGCAATATGGTCACTTGGTCACGGTCCACCGGCGCGCGGTCGCCTTGTCCCACAGAAAGAACAGCGCCGAACGAGAGAGGAACGCAAATTACCCATCGGCTCTACTATGCATTCCTTCTGCAGTCTCGTGACGCTATAAAGCCTCGTGAATCAGCCGGCGAGAGTTTGAACGGCGCGCGATGCAGATGAAGAAGAAAAAAAGCGACGTCACAGCATAAAAGCGCGGAAAATCGACGTTTGCGACTGGGAGAGAGAGAGAGAGAAAAAAAAAGAACGCGAAAGGAGCGGCTTCTGACGCGAGCGACACTTGGCGCATTTGACCTCAATCACCGAGCTCTGGTGCAGCGCGTGCGAATCGCCGGCGAAGGTCGCGCTCCGATAATTCGCCGCATCGGCTGTTCTTCGCCTTTTTTTCTCTCCGTCTTCTCGTTTTTTTCTTCTTTCCGCGTCCTCCCGAGCGATCGCGGAATCTAGAAAGATCGAGAGGAGGATAACAAAGCGCGGACTTTGCGCGGTGATTAGAGAGGCGCGCGTGGAGGCTGCGGGAAAAATATAGAGATGAGCAGGTGTGTGACGTCGGGGGAATTTTCGAAAACGTCGATGACGACTGATAGAAGAGGAGGATGTGTGTGGAGGACTTGTTTTGCTGTGGATGATTTCGGTTACGCTGAAGTGGGAATCGCTGGAAATTGTTTGCGATGGGGACTGTTATTTTTAAAAATCTCTACTCGAGTGTATAGATTTTTGAAAGAGTTTCTAGCTCTCTCGCAGTTGTAAAAATTTCGAAATGTACACTTCTGATTAGACGAGGAAAAAACTAACCGAAACATTAGGAAAGTACAGTTACGTACTTTGTAAATTTTTACATGAGTTACAGTCAAGCAGAATTGAAAAGTTTCCAAAAACCGCAGCAGTCGAAAAGTTTACAGCAGATCGAAAAAAAAAAGATAGTCGTTTCTCAGCGCCTCTATTTATAGACTCGCGTTTGCACTGCTGAAAAGAAAAATAAAGTCGCGCGCGGCACACTCGCATTGACAGCAGGTGAGGCGGAAAACTTAGAAGAGCGTATCGTTTGCACAGCTGCCGGCCAATCAGATCAATACGCACACGTCAGAAAGTCAATCGAAAAATTACGCAAAAATACTTTCTACCGTTCACCGAACCATCCTCAAAAAAAAAACTCACGAAACTACATAAAAAAAAAATCTCGATAAATAAGCGCTCGCAATTTATTTGTTTACCTCGCGAGGCAGACGGCTAAAACAAAAAAAAAGGGAATCTCATCCGATTGGCCATCGTGGCCGTTCCACCTTGCACCTCCGCCTACTTTCCGCTCGAAGCCATTCCGGCCGTTCGCTGCCGGAGTCGCTCTTTTATTATCCCCCGTGTATATACCGCTTGCTCACGCTCCTCTCTCGACTACAACGAACGAAAAAAAAAAAAAAAAAAAAGGAACGAGGGGGCCGCTCGTCGATCGGCCGTAACGGCGTCGCTTTTTGTCGCGAAATAAACGTAAAAGTAAAGAGAGCGGCGTGGGTGGCTCGATGGAAAAAACGCGAGAGAGACTCGCGGCACTCGTAAAAGTCGTTCTCCGGGCTGCGATATTAACGCGGCGAGCGCCAAGAGGAGCCGAAACTTTCTGGCCGACTGCCGAAATATCGCTAACGAACTTGCAAGCTCGCCTCGGATAAATTATATAGCGCGTGAAAATCGCGGATATTCGTGTGTAGCTTTCGGCGCGGCCGTTACGCTGTGTGTGTGTGTATATATTGTGTTACGCACTTGCGGGGGCTTGCGCGCAAGTTCGATCGTTAAAAGCACGTCGGTACGCCTGGCTCGTTTTTAACGATCTTGGACTTTGCGACAAGTTTGCGTTGGGATTGTAAAACGCGGGCGATTATTAAGATTTTTTACGAGCGGAGCGTAGGTGGCTTTACTTTGTAACGGCGAGCCAATGGCCGAGCGGCTTGATTGAAAAATCTCATTGTTTTTTTTTGGTTCGTTTGGCGCCGAGCGCTTATTGAGCTTGAATTGCAGTAATTATATACCGTTTAGTATTAAGCAGATGCGGATAATGGCTTGACGTTCTTTTCGTTTCTGCGCGCCTCGGGCGATCTGTGCAAGAGCGGAGTGTTCATAAAAGAAATGCGTGTGCCCCATTGTTTTCGCGGCGCTTTATTCAATGGAATGCTTATTTTATTGTTTTAAAGAAGAAAAAAATATTGGCAACCTGAGTTTCTCGGAAATTATGTAACGAGAGGATTAACGTAGCGGTCTAACATTGAGCTTTTGCTTCATTCGCCAACAAAATACTTATACAAACTTTAAAGACATTAAAGTCGCGCTGTATCTTATTTAAACTGCTGATAAGAGAATTTTCTAACTTCGTTCTCGGAGATTAAGAAAAAAGTACACATTGCCCGAAGACGATTCTCGGAAAACACTAATCACTCAATATATATATAAAAAAAGCGATTCCTTTCAAAAGCCAAGTCCACTCGGCTCTAAAATTAATACTTCTCCACAAATCATCAAAAATCCAGTTCCAATAAAGCAGCGGCCGAGATCGTTTCGCAGCCACGTCGGCAATCCGCGCCCGACAAAAGGAACTCGTTAAACTCCATCCCGAGCATGGCTTTGCCGATAAAAGAAAACAATTTCACACTATCGTTTACCTCCACATACACACGCCTCTCTCTCTCCTTATTTTCTCCGCGCGAGAAGCGAAAAACGCCGAGTGAGTTATATTATATACCAGCGCTCGCAGCTATACATATATATAGATACACGCCGGCGAAAACTATCTCTTACGATAAGCCCGCTCCTTTCTTGAGGAAAAATATTCGGCGCGCCCGCTAAATCGACTACATCGACGCGTCGTTACACAGCGCGCGTGTCACATGATCTCAACTAGTCGTTCAAGTGTACATATATGTAAATTCGGAGGGGGTGTATGCTCCGTACCTCCTCCTCGCTCTTTTTCTTCTTTATATCGCGCGAAGTTGAAGAGGAAGAGAGATTGTAATATGTATATCGAGTGTGTGTATGAATGAATAGTTATAATAAGCGAATGTGTGCGAGTGCGAGGGTCAATTATAATGTATTGTTATTATGTAAAATATATAGGTGATTTTGAGAAATTTAAGAGAAAAAGCGCACTTGTGCGATGTGTGTGAGTGTGACGAAGGCGAGTGACGCGATCGCCGTCGCTAAATTATTTTTTATACTTTTATACACGAGAGCCGCTTTTATTTTCCAGATGTAAGCAAACGCCGGCGATCGACACTACTAGGGTTATTATTGATGATAATCGTATATATTATAAGTATACGTGATTGTTTGTCGATGAGAGAGAAAATAAAGTTTCGTTTGGTTATTCAATAAAGCTCGATTTTTTCCTTGTGTTTTTTCCCCCTCCAGAATTTTATCCACGCTACTCCCTTTGCTACGATATTATATCTGGGGAATTACGTTCCCCATATCGCGTCGCTTTTCTGCGGACTGATTTCAATACTAAATGCTGGCAATAATTTACAATTAACGGCCCGCGGAGAAGAATGACTAACGATTGCTTTTTCATGCGAATGATATCGAGAGAATAATTGAAGATTCAGTTGCTTCTTTTTAGCGCGATACGATTATACGGCACGCTATTAAACCATTTTCTATTCGATTAATCAATAATTATTACTTAACAAATTACGCAAAAACAATACGCGCTTAATTCAAAACGCAAACAAATTAGCTCTCGCAAAAACTTTACCATATACATTCAGCTATACAGCGCAAACTTCTCCCGGCGCAAGAAAACCGCTCTCCGTCGCCTTACACCGCGCAACAATTACCAGCGCCTTCCTCTCTCCTATAAACAAACAATAGCTGCTCGCATCCACCCCCACCCCACCCCCTGCACTAAATCATCCCGCTGGCAAGTCTCGCTCCGCTCCCGAGATCCTAATCGCAACAAAGTTTCTCGCGTTTCTATTCTGACCCCCCCTTAAATTGTCCGCGTGTAACAATCGTCCGCTGGATCACGGCCAATAAATAACGTAACGCGCGCCGCTGGCAATGTCATTGCCATTGCCGCTCTCCTCAAGGATCCGTGCTCTTCGTTTACTGCAGAATGGAAAAGTTCGCCGAGGTCTCACTGTGTGTGTGTGGTAATGACTCGCAAGCGGGCGACCGCAGATCCGTTATTATGTCACGCGCGAGAGGAGAGAGGGAAGGTGTATATAGAGTGCTGCGGGGATATATAACGTGACGGTTAGAGTATAGAGCGCGGCGAGGTTCATCGACTTTTCTAGACGGTTTTCTTGGAAATTAGCGCGCTGCCTCGGGGCGATCGGTTTTGATGAGTGACGGTTGAGAGGAGAATGATGGGATTGCGTGGTTTTTTTTTTTTAAGGAGAAGTTTTTTGACGTTGGAGATGATTAAAGTTTTTTTAATGCTTTAAGCGCTTTCCTGGCTGAACTAGTTTTTCAATGAGTCGGAGTGTTACAAATTGATTATAGATTTGCAATGAAAATTATGTAGCGCCGATACTTTTACAACGAAACGGCTCAATCAGCTGTCGAAACAATTGGGTCACGTTACCTATCCGGCTCTAGCGTATTCAAAACCTTCCGCCGCGCCAAACCAAAGCAAACGAAGCTCATTCGACCTAATAAACCAGAAACTTAAAAAAAGCTCAGCCGTAATTTAATCCCGAGATAATACAGCAAAGCTCGCTGAAATTTATTCACTCGGATAAACCCCGCGGAATTTTCGTAAATTACACGCGTATCTATTCAACAAATAACCTGCAACCCGACGCTTAAACCTCTAAAAAAAATGAAAGAAAAAAAAACAAGAAGCACTCTCTTACTCGTTCAAAAATTCAACGCTATCGCTATTACATACCGCGGCGGCAGCAGGTGCGAGAGTTTCACGCGCGCCTGCATTTTTCCACGTACGAACATAGCCTCATGCAGATCCTCTCGCCGAAGTGACATAATTATTCGACGCTCAGCTGCGCGCAGCCTCGGAAAATTCTGTCTAATTATTCTCTCGCGCGCACTCAGAGGTTTTCCCACGTACGCGCGAGCGAGCAAGCCGGCTATAGTATAGAAAAAGAGGAGTAATGTCGCGTTATGGCGGAAAAGAGGTCGGAGGAGATGTATTTGCTGAGTGAGGGGACGCACTGGGGGCGCCGACAAATTATTAACTTATCGGCGGTGATTATGTGAGGAGGTTTGAAATGATGATTTATGTAGTGGGGTTTCCAGGGTTCGACGTTGCTTGATGTCGGGGAAAAGAGATAATAATTTGATCTTCTTGGGAAGAGCAGAGGTAGGTGCATCGTGGTGCTGCGGTCACCGTCGGATAGATCAGAAGGTGCAGTGTCCCAAGGAATGTGGTCTGGGTACAATACTGAAAGAATTATGTAGTAAACATAAATAGCCTGCAGTACCGTGCAAAAGTTCGTTAACAAAATGTTAAACATTTTGTTAACGAACTTTTGCACGGTGTACTTAATTCTGTTTTTGTATAAACTCCTGTTTTTTTAATTTAAAAAGCGTTAAATAAAAGCACGCAGATTAGTCAGAATTTACTGTGATATATTTAGAACTGTTGCTGTTCAGCTTGCGATTCTACTTTCTATCTTCCAGACACTCGGAAAACTACGTACAGCTTCTAGCCTGAAGCCGGAGCGGGGTAATCGTTTCACCTCGCTCTCTCGAACTATACCGCTCCTAGATTTTCACGCTCCACCGCGCCTCGAGCGCGCATCAGCTGAGAAAAAAGCAAGAAGGCTTCTTCGAGGTTTATAAGATTTCCGAGCCGGCAAGTGCGTTATGGATTTCGAATTTTCACGCGCGTGAATTCCGAGCAGAAAGAGAGAGAGGTCGGGGCGAAAATATTGGCTGTTAAGAAACCGTTACCGGGGCGCGAAGAAATTTTTATTGGCTCGTAAAAAAGGACGTCCGCCTTTACCGGCGGCCGGTATTAAGACCTAACAAAGTAGGAATTCGTATTAAACGCCCTTAATCAGGCATATTTTTACAATCGCCCGGGAGAAGCGGTGGGAGGGTTATAAAAATAAATCACTCGAAATTAGTAATCCTTTCGGGCGATTTGCAATTTCCTCCGTCGCGCGCGGGTGTAATGAAAAAATTTACGGCCCCCGCGCGCGAGCGCCAGGATAGAAGCCCGCCAAATTCCGCGGGATAGCCGTGGAAGGCGCTTTTTAGCCCCGTCGGAGAAATTTAAGGTAGTGCGCTCCCTGCGGCTCTCGAAAATTCGTCCGCTGATGTACAGCAATAATGCGGCAAAGTGTAGCGCTCCTAATGATAGCGATAACTTATCTCGTAGTGACGGCGGGGAGAGCGAGGATGTATATATATATATATATGTATGCATATAGAGATACAGAGAGCGGCGGAGACGGGAGAGCGGAAGGAGGAAAAAGCGGAGCGTAGATTATACAAAGGAAAGAAAAAAAAAAGACGTCGGAAAGGTAGTAAAAGTGAAAGAGGAGAGGAGAAGGCGCGGGGTATTATGGCTCTGATGGGGTAAATATTTTGTACGGAGACCTGGGTTTTGGATGATTCATATTTTCCTTTTTTTTCTCCCTGCCTTTTTTACGTGTACGCCGCGCTGATGTTGAAATAATGTTTTGTGATGCAAAACGTAACCTAGTTCCGTTGTTTTCCTTATCATTTCAAATATATATAAAAAGTTACCGGTTGTATAATGAAAAGTTTAATGTCTTACCAGAGCCGGCGTGTTACTACTTATTAATAATTTTTTCTTCTTTGTTCGCAATATAATTCTTTGTTTTTTCAGTTAATAATATTCTTTTGAAATACCTACACATTACGCACTGTTTCATCACGCGTACCATTTTTATGCAGTAATTAGCTCGTCCTACGCTCGCTTGTAAAAGAATTAAAAAACGAGCAAATTACTCGAAAAGTTGATAAAATTATTTTAATGAATTTGATAAAACAAAAGAGACACTTTAGTCGGATTACCTACAACGGCGCCATCCAGGAGCACATATCGTCCTCTTTTATTGCAGGTTAAGGATCAAGCGGCAATCCGCGGATTTCCCAAGTTTTACGGCGCAGATCTCCGCGGCCTTTGGGGAATACACCTACACGGCCGCGTAATCCGCCTAAAAAGATAAACAAAATCAACTCAATTTTTAAAGAACAACAAAAGATCTCAACCCACACCTCGTACAGATAAGTAAAACCTACTACTCTCCACCTATCCAAACCCTCAACCGCACCAATTAAAACAGCCTCTAAAACAAAACTTACCGAACTCAGCTATCCTCCCTAGCGAGCTGGAAAAGCTCGAAGTAGCGTCAAGATTGAAAAATTCATCTCTCGGCCGCGCGCGTCCGCTGGCTTTCATCTCGGCGCGGGCCGCTCGGCTCTCTCCCCCCGCCTCTCGCGCATAAAACAAACAACTGTTGCTCTCGACGAGAGTTCCGCGGCTCGCTGCATGCGCAACGACTTCTCTTAAGCAAAAAAAGCGTTCGCTCTGCGGAGGGATGGAAAAAAATGAAAAATAGAAAAAGGCGGGGGGCGAGCCTCGTAAATATATATATTTTTCATCAGTAGTCCTCGCGCGAGGCATCTCCGGCCTTTACGATCCCGGGAGATTCAGCGCGGGTTGGAAAGAAAAATAGATCGCGGAAGGTCGCGTTTTAAAAAAGCCGCGCGAGGAGTATTAATAAGAAGGAGAGGGAAGGAGAGATGGAGAGTTCGGTCTCGAATTTTCTTGGGGGCTCGCCCGGTCACGGTAGTTTATTATTGCGCGATATACTACGTATGCATATACAGAGGCGGGAACGACCTTCGAACGGGAAAGGCATATGGCGTGAGTATGCATCGACTTATTGGCCGAGTGTTTATGTTTTTGTAATTGTGGGTGTGTGTGTGCGCGTATGTTTGTATGTGTGTGTATGTATGTGCATGCGTGTGTGTGTATGTATGTGCATGCGTGTGTGTGTGTAAGTGCGTATGGGTGTGTATTCATTGATGTGGATGTGTGTAGGTATGTGTGTTTGTATTTACGCAGTTTTTCCGTGCCGATAATTGATTCGTTCAAAATAGTATCTATCGCTGCGTCTTCACGCTTCCGGATTCGCGTGATCGTGTGCTGCCGGAATATTGCACGATGTTGCTTAGAATAATATAAGCGAAACGGACTAGAGAAGGACACTTGATATTGGAGAATGTATCATATACATATATCACACGTGCCGTTTTTATATAATTATAGAGATAAGAGAATGCTACCATTTGAAGAAAGTCTCTTACACGACAGCTCGTAAAAGTGTCCTAAACTCGCTGATCATACGAATGACAAGGAAAGAAACGCAGCGAGCCGTAACGTATATCCGTAAAACTCCAGCTCCTTCTAGAATGCAGCCACACTGCGATTACATCCTTCTCACAACTCTACACCTAACCATAATGATTTCTCAAAATCTAATAACTTACATTAGCTCATACTAGAATCCTCATCCCGCCAGCGAATCATCATTATCAGCCATTAAGCAACCGCGATTAGCCAAACCGCCGACGAAGTATATAAAACTCACCGCTAACCAGCTCCAATAATAACCGCCGTCAAGTATATACCTATACACAGCCATAATCATCCTATACTCAGAGAGATCAGCATATCCATCATCTCGCGCTGAAGGAAAAAAAAAGGCAGACACTGGGGGGCGTCTATATCTACGTGCTTACCGGCACGACGCCGCGAAAAGCGAGAGAGAACGAAGAAGGCGTTAATGAAAAAGGATGTATACGAAGCGAGCGAGAGAGAGAGAGAGCGAGCTATTTGCTTTTGAAAAACTGGTTTTCGCCGAAGGTCTCTCGCGCGCGGACGCTATCCTCTCGGCGAGTTCGTTCGCGCGTGTGTTTGCTAGATTTTTACGATTTTTCGTTTACGACGCCGCGAGGGACTCTATGCCAAGCGCGTATATATTCTCTCTCTCTAGGAGAAAAGTGCTGGGTGCTACGCTTGATAAGAGTTTTAAATTCGAGTTTTTATTCAGCGGCCCGATGCAGGAGAGGGGAAAAAGTAAATAAAGCCGTAAATTCAGAAGCGCCGGGGGTGTTGATTTGGCTGCTTTTTGCTTTTTGATTTTTGAGGATTATTAATGGGCGTTGCGATTGTGCGAGCTTTTTTACTCTGTTTAGGTGGGTTGGGTTCTTAATCAGTTTTGGGAAGGGATGTAGGGATGAAGGGGCGCGAAGTCAATTAGAATTTATTTGAAATTCGTGGAGCTTCTCGTAAAATAATTTTATTGCGTAGTAACATTGCGCTGTTGTGATTAATAAAGTTTCTTGACTCGCTTTTCTAACGCAGTTTTAGCCGGCACGAAAGTAAGAATGATATTTTAAAGAATGTATTCTTAATAAAATAACTTTTCTTCCTCGGAGTTGTACGAAGCAGACAATTTTAAGTTTTAACCGCTTTAATTTACTTAACTTTGTTACGCACTGCGATGAAAGAAGTAAAAACCATGTAGATGTGACTGTGAAGTTTAAAATTTTTTTAAATATATATAAAAAGAACGTGCTTACGAAGAACATACTTCAGGCTATCTTGAAAAAGAAAAGGTTTTACTTGCAAAGTATTTAAAATTAAAATAAAACTTTATTTTTCGTGTTAAGTAGAGCAAGTTGTGTATGGTAAGACGATTATTTGTTTATCTAGAATTTTATTTAGTTTACATTAATTGTCAATAAATATTGAAGCGTGTTTCAATTTTTTCAGCTTTTAACTATTTCGAATTTTCAAAGGGATTTTTAGTAAATATTGTTTTAAATCTAGATTACTGCAAAGAGATTTATTTGACGAAATTCAAATTGGATCAAGACGATTTGGTTGAAAATCGAACATATTCTGGGGTATAAATTTAAACGCTTTTATATCTTTCGTCGGCATTCAATATATCGATTTGCAGTAAATAATAAAGTGAACGATGTTTTTTTAGTAGGACAGATAGGGTTATGGAAAAACAATTTTGACTTTAAAGTGAAATATTTATATCATGCGTGGTCTTTGATGTAAAAAAAAAGGATTTACTCAATTTTACACAAAAATTATACAGTAGGAATATTTTATTACTTCGAACGTGATACCTTCCAAATTTTAAAGTTATATTTCTGGCATTCTTTTTTTCATAATTTTACATCGAAAATAATAATCTTTAAGTATTCAAAATATTAGCATTTTTCAATACTTAAAAAAACGAATTAAAAACATGTTTCCTAAACTCAATTATACATATTTCTCGCAAATAAATGTGAAAATAACTTATTCCATTAAACAATGATTATTTTAATATAAGAATTGCAAACAATTAGTTTAGCGAATAGCAATAAATCTTGACGTATGGCGGACGATTAACCGGCGTAGTTTCAGTAAGTGAATTTAATGTATGCTCAATTGTCGGGAAAGAAACGACTTTCCAGTGACACAGTAATTTATCGCTACACATTTCAATAAGTGTATGTATTTATTTTGAAATTCATGGTACTTAAAATTTCGCTTGGAGAAAAGAAATATCGTAACTCGTAATTCATTACGTCAAAAAGATTTAAATCCGATTTCATCCGCTGTACCTCGAAAATTCGCCATTCAGAAGTACGCAATATAAAGTTAAATACATTTGTTAATTATACAAATTGTCAATTATTGAGATAAAATCGCATGATGTAATTTTAAAAAATATTTTATCACCAAATAAAATCTAATCGACCGAAAACATCATCCTCAAAATAATCCTCAATTTAATACAAAATTCCCGCAAACAACAAAGCAACACACATTACCAACAAACCCACATTTATTATCAGTATCCGTAACAAAAGAAATCCAAAAATAAACCCAAGCAAATATTTAAACTCCCAAAATCCAAGTTCGACAATAGCCGCAACCCAATAACTCGCATCTCCGTTCTTACAAGCGCCATAAAAAGTCTTTTAAGAAAGACACTCTACACTCCCACAGTCCCGCATAAAGACATCCGGCCAAGAATATATATACTCACACTCGTCTGCTGGCAAACAACGGATGCACAAACTCTATCTCTCTACACTCGTAATAGCAAACACACACTCACACACACACACAACCGCATTCGACTACACCGCTCATTTTCGCCTCGATAGCCGGGCAACTTTTTATATATAACACACGGAGTATATATATACGGGCCAGCCCCGGAAACTTCAACTACAGCCAGACCTTATCTCGCGGCAGTGCCAAGGATTTGGCGGGTTATGAGGGCCGCTTTCTTATGCAACTGGTCGCGGCTCTCTTGGCACGCGCGAGCTATACGCGCGCGCGCGCCGGGGCTGTATAACGCGCGCAAGCTCGTAAAAGGAGCGCGAGTTTAAACTTTTGGATTATTGCTTAAATTACGCCGGATTCGCTGATTTATATCGGGGGCGCGCGGATTAACCCCGGCGCTAGCTCGCGTTTCAGAGAGAGATGATTATATCGCGCGACGGGTGGGGGAAGTAGGGGGATGGGAAGTCGTATAAGTGTTATTGTATCGTGTTGTTGAATTTTTAAGGTAGTTGAAAAAATTTCGAGGTATGGTTAACGGAGGAATTTTGCTAATGGTTAATGAATACGGATTTTTGTCTTTATTGCTCGTTAAATTTGTTTTAATGCCTGCTTAAGTTCTTTCAGAGAGCTTTAATTTGTTAAGTTATAGGGGGAGCTTAAAATTTAGCGAGGTTTTAAGGTAATAAAAGCTCGGAATTTCTTTTTTATAAGAGATTCTTTTTTTATATTTATATTTAGTTTTGAACATGCTCGAAGGTTAAGAGGGGCATTGAAAGTTTCGCAAGTTCGTTATACGACGAGTTCCAGAAATCTTGACTGGACTATGGGACGGCCAAAAAAACAGAACCTACCGGCTAACTAGAAGTGGAAAAGGTACTTTAACTTTTTGCGGCTCGAACTTTTTAAAAACTTGCTTATTTTTATTTTTAAATTTAACTTTTCACATATTCGCGCAATAAATAAGTTCTATTTGATTTCTCGAGGGCTGAATTGTGTTTCGTGTCAACAAAAAGAATGTTGGATAGATTTTTCTAAGTTTTTTTATCTAAAATTTATTATGCACTGCCTAAGACTTGTAATGAATTATTTTCCAGAATAAGTTAATAATTTCTAAAAAATTGCCGTTATTGAAAGGATTATAGTATGTTTTGTTCGACATTGATTATATCTGTAATCGCAATCATTCACGGTGAGTAGATGATTTTGAAAATTTAGAAGTGAGTGGCGATCCTTGAAATCCGACCTTCAGTTTTTAGTTCACCCTCACATGATTTTAACGAATGGAAAATACCGAGGGCAAATTATATGAAAAGAGAAGGGATTGAACTTAATGAAATTAGAGAGAGAAAGCGATGAGTCACTACGGCCAAAAAACTAATTATATTACTGCACTTGATAAGAAATTAAAGATAAGATTTCAAATATTAAGTTATGAAAATAAGTTTAAATCTAAATATATGTATTTAAATGTATAATTTGTAATTTCTGAATAGTTTCTGACGTATAATGTTTTTATATAGTGAAAAGTTGAGCAAATTCGTATAGAGATAAGTGCGCATATTAAATACCTTGAAAAAAATGAAATTTTTAAAGTAGATCAAAAAAATTTGTATTGTTGTTTTAGTATTTTAAACTGCTTTTTTATATTGTTTCTTCCGAAACGTTTTAAAGCAATGAGGTGTTTAAAATTTTATTTTTTAATCTGAAGGTCTTGATCTCAATTTTAAGGTAAACATATTAAAAATACTCTAAAACTTATTTTTAATTAGAATGTAACTCTTGTCTATAAAATGTATAACTCGCTCTGAAATTGAAATAATCTTTAAATTTGAGTTATTTATCTTCAAATCTGTGTTTTTGTAAATTTAGATTTTGGCGACAAGGCTGTGATATAAACTTAGATAGCATAATATTTACGAACTGTCTAATTCTGATCTTGCAAATGAAAATCAAACTTTTATCTTAAAACATTACAAAAATATATTTAAAATTGAGGCAGTACAAATTGGAGAATTAATAGGTCCATACTAAGAATTGACTGGGAACTTCTGTATAGAATATACTTATCTAAGTATTTGCTTTTCAATAACAATATTAAAACCGTAAGTAAAGATATAGCAGATATTTGACGTGGGCAATGTTACCCCTGTGATATTCAAAATTCAATTTTCTCTAAAATATTTTTTTAGTACTTCATTTTTTGAAGTAGTTTTTGCATGATAAGCTAAATTGAATAAGTATATTTATCTCCAGAAAAGGCGCTCAAAACCAATTCATAGTAGACTATATAAACCTACCACATTTCCTCAACAAATTTGCTTTTACAATTTCAAACATTTATCTATAACTTTTTTATTATAAAAGTTTGTATACAATTTGCAAAATGATATAATTCATGCGGTATAAAAATATGCAAAAGAATACGGACGAAGTTGATTTATATTAAAAATTTATGTCATACCCATGGGTCCAAATATAATAACTCTGTAAGTTTTAGATTATTTTTAATAGATTTATCTTAAAGTTAAAATCAAAATTTCTCAATTAAAAAGAAAAAATGTGAAAGCTCCTTTCATTTCAAAGTTCCTCTATAGATTGGAAAATGAAAAAAAGTTCAAAAGCATATACATACCCGAAAAAATATTTTTATCGATTTTACACAATATTTAAAATTAAATAAGACAGGTTTTAACTTACAAACAATTTTATCCCAATGATTATGAAACTTTGCACTTGGTATATTTATAGTTTGCAGAAAAAACACGTTTTTTATTTAAAAAATAATTTACTAAATTAAAAATGCAATTGTAATTCATAAATTTTTATTTTGTTCTTTATGGAAAAAAAAAAAAAATGAAAACCTAAAAGTACGCAACTTTATTTCATTCCACTTCGCTCGAATTTGGCGAGTTGATCGCGTAGAAAACTGCATTATCGATTTACTGAGAATTAATAATTTATCATCTACTGTTACAAATAGGAGCATACAGTGCATTCTAGTGTAGACTTTAGAAAACAGAGCAGAATCCTACTCTGGTCTGAAGTCAGCTGACGCCGTGTCGGTATACACGAGTATCAATTTATATATACTCAAATTTCGGGATATTTTCACAATCAAAAATAAATATATCAGACAGATCCCAATAAGATGCTGTAAAAGTGTAAATTCAAAAGTTACTAAATAAAACTCAAAAAATGAAAAGACAAGAGTCAAGATGAGTAAAATTACAACAAAGTTTCGAACGACACAAAATGGAAATTAGTTACTTTTTAGTATTTAAAATCTTAACCTAATCATGGATTATCTTGGAGAATTTATTGCTTTGGGGGTTGACAGCATAATATTTGGGATTTGTCTGAAACAATATTTTTATTGTAAAAATTCAATAAACGCAGTCAAAGTAAGTATAACTATTTAAAACTCTAAACATTTAAAATACTGCATTTTCAAACTGTTGCTCAGTGAGACAATTGAGATTAATTAAAATTCATTCTGTAGGATGCTGAATTTCATGAAGTCAGCGATAGTCTCACTGATATGGTACAAAAAAGGCCAGATAATAAAATTGATTATATTGCAATAAGAGGAGCAGTTAAACCTATTGGTGAACCAATTCGTAGTATCAATAACAAGGATATCACTGGCGTTATTCAAAAATTAAGTGTTAAAGAACATGTCGTAGTTAGAACGACATCTGGTTACTGGTAAATTTTTTAAATTCTTTTTTCTCATTCACATAAGTAATGGAACATGTAAGATGTTTTGAATGTTTTAATACATACTTAATATAAGTGACTTATTTATAGGTCCGATCAAGAGCACACAATGCAAGAAGTTTATAATTCGGTCCCGTTTGTTCTCAAAAAAGGACAGCATCAAATCGAAATAGTTGATGCGATGGCAGCTGAAATCTTGGACATGGAAACTATATCCGACTTCTTTGAACCAAGTGCCCCTACCTTTGTTGATTATTTATGGGGATTTTTTACTGGTAATAATAGTTATTATTATGTTTGTATTAAAAGACTTAACGTTTCATTTTTTAGGACATAGACAAAGAGGTCTGCAATCTACAGAGGAAATGTTAAGAGAAGGGTCAATTATAACTGGAATTGGTGAATTATCAAAATCACCATCTAAACCAGATTCATTGGTTCTTCAACCACCTGTTAATGGTACACCATATTACCTCACTACTATGTCTATAAGTTCACTCCTTCGAAAACTGGATGATCGTAAAAAGATTTATAGGTATAAATATTTCTTGCATATTAAATTTAATGCATTTTTTAATTTTTTTGATTTTCATGATTTTTTTATGTTTATGGTTGTAGATGGTTATGTTTAATGTTTGGTGCAATTGGATTATTTATTGGTGGTATGGTATTAAGGCGTTACTTAAAAGATAAGCAAGAACAAAGATTAGCCAACGAATTGCGCAAATCTTTAGAAGAAACTCGCAAAGAAAGAAGGCAAAGGGTACGAGACAAAGATCTTCGCGATGATCAGATATGTGTCGTTTGTCGCACAAACCCCCGGGAAATTATTCTATTACCATGCGGCCACGTCTGCCTGTGCGAAGACTGTTCTATTGACATTACCCTAGACTGTCCGATTTGCCGAAAGTTAATTAGTCAAAAGAATGCTGCCTACATTTAGGGAATATTTAGGGAATATTTTTGTGATCTGGATGGAAAAAAAATAAAAACAATGAAAGAGCCTAAAGTTTTAAAAAACATAACGTATATTTTTTTATTTACATGTATGTAAAAATTTATGTTAAAAATCTAAATTATTTTTAGCTTTATGCATCATTTCTGGTAAAAGTAGTGAAGGTTTTTTCTTTACAGCATTTGCTTTAATTACAGTTGGTTGACCATTTACTGGTTTTTCTGCATCATCAGTTTCATCTGTTAGTTTTGTATTTTCAGATTCTTTCATTGTTGTTGAAAATGATATTGTTTTATTTATATCATCTTTAATTAAAGATGATTCTGTGGATTGAGATACTTTCAATCTTGATATAGAAGATTCTAAATTGTCTTCACCATGTGACTGATTTTCAGGATGTACTTTGTTATCTTGTATAGGATAATTTCTTATCAATGATGGTTGTACTTCAGAAATGTTTTCTAAATGATCTGTAGATTGATCTGCAGTAAGTAATTTTGAATCTTCACGTTCTTTTAGTAATGCTGATAATTCAGGATCATTTCGCGATACGAGAGCTTTAAAAACTTCTATGTTAAATTCGCCATCTGAACTTGCATCTGAACTTGAATCATCTACTTCTTTACATGGTTTTCTGTTTCTATTTTGATTAGTTCGCAATCGCGGTGGACATATGCAAACTATTTTTTCTTTTTTTTCTTTTAACTCTACAATTTCCTCTTCATCCTCAGATGAAGACAGATTTATTGGCAAAGGTGTAGCCCAGTCACTTGATGCTCCACATCCTGTTTCCTCATCAGGATGAATTTCTGGTGCTAATAAAAATGAATCTATGTCTGGCTTGGATGTCTTTGACTCAGTATTCTTTGATTTGCAACCTGAATCACAACTTCCTCCACAAGATTCATTTTTCTTCTCTTCTTTTTTGTCTTCCTTAGTTCGTTTTTCAAAATAAGAAGCAGCAAATGCAGCTTTCCTTTTGTCTCTTTTAATCTTTCTTTTACTCTCAACATATGGTTTTTCCTTTTTCTTTGATTTATTTTCTGATCCATCAGGAACTTCAAGGCCCATAATCTTTTTTGCTTTGTTAGACTTTCCAACACCTAACTGTGGAACACCTGTGTTTAAACCTTCCAATAAGACACAAGCTTTACAAATTTCTTGACTTGCCACAAAACCACATCTAGTACAGGTCCTTCGTTCAGGAAATTTGACTGAACCTTTGAACTGCACTGTTTCACCTATATATTTAATTATTAATTTAATTTATTGATTTAATTTTTTTAAAATAAGAATAGTTCTAAAATAATAAATATTATTAAAAATATAAAAATATTTACCTGAATGAATAATATCAAGAATACAGGATGGTCTAACTCGCTCAACTTCTTTAATATATTCTCGTGTATGTCCTCTGTATGCATTTGGTGCATATATACACTCTGTTGAAAAATAAACTAAATTTTTAAAGTGAGCGTACATAACTATTTCTTTTTCATAGGCATACTTTAGAGGCTTGCATCGAGGAATTGTACCTTCTCCTTGCTACAAAAATTTAACAATACACTTTTTTCATATAAACAAAAATATAAAATTTATATTTTATAATTTGAAAATAAATCTATTTTTCTATACTTACAGTAATAATATTTGTACATCTTGCTAATCTAGCAAGGTCTCCCCTTAAAACATTCATTATAACAGTTTCTGCAATATCATCAGCATTATGACCAGTAACAATCATATCTGCTTCTAATAATGCAGCACCTCTATCCAGTGCCTGTCTTCGAAACACACCGCAAAAAGTACAATTATTTTTACGGCCTATTTGTGCAACAATTTCATCCATAGTCCAGCCATACAAATCTTTATAAGACAAAATCTTTAGAGGTAACTGATAATCTTCTTTGTTTTGCTTAACTGTTTCAAGACTATCATCCCTGTATCCACTAATTCCTTCGTCAATAGACAATAAAAATAAATCTAGTCCATAATCATACTTTTCGTTTAAAAGCTTCATCACGTAAGCAAGTACAGTAGAATCTTTCCCACCAGAAGCACCGATAGCTACTTTGTCACCTCTCTTAAATAGTTTTCCTCTAACAATTGTAGCATGTATTTCTGTTTCAAATGCAAAAAAGAAGCATTCCTTACACAAAGGATGTCCTGTTTTTGGCCGCTGCAATATAAAGAAAAATTTTAAAAATCACATTAAAAATAAAGAATACATTTAAATATTATAAAAATAAATATGATAATAACTAAATCATTTTAACTTACCTTTAAAACAGCTGGCTTGTCACAGTTTTCAATACTACAAATAATTGGCATTTTGAAAAAGTAATCAAAAACTTATTTATAAAACAAAACTACACTAAATATAATAACAAATAAATAGTCGTATAAACTATTTTCACTTTAAATTAACTGCTATAAAATTATTAACAATAAATCGTGAAAAAATACAAATTGGTGAAAAAACGTCATCTTTTGCAACAATTCATGTTGTCAACAATGACATCAAACATAACCTCAAAGTCGTAAAGAATTCTACTGCTCTTGCACGTGCGGAGTGCAAATGTCAGTGCTCTCTTCTGGCTAATATAGGTACCATAAAGAGGCCGGTGTAGATCAATCTATTTACCATATGATAAAACCCACATGAAGATTATTCATAATTCCAAATCAGAAATTTTCATTACTAAAAATCAATAAGCTACCGGTATTTATTAATTTATCTTGAAAGTTCTATTAATGGTATAAGTACTTTAAACCTATTTTTGAAAAGTAAAATTTAATTTAATCATCAAATCCGTAATCATATAAAATGACAGCTTTCATAACTTTCTTAAAATGAAAATTAACAAAATTGGATTTATCAACTTTAATCCGTTATATGACAGTTAAAAAAGAAAAAAACTTTACGTTCGTCAAATAATATTTATTCTAAAATTTAAAAATCGTAAATCATATACAATTTATTTTCATACTAAAAAAACGCGTTATTTTAAAAAAAATTGCTAAATTATTTATTAGAACAAGGGAAGGATAAAAAATTAACTCGCGATCCCAGACTCATTAATAATAAGATTATCACTTGAAAGAATCGATTAACTAAAAGAAATCTGCAACATTTTTCATCTCGCTTGAAAAAAAAAGCACCCAGCCATAGAATATTTATCGACATCGTCAAGCCTTATCAGACAGTTGCAAACTACACACGGTTTTAATAACCTGACTCTTATCAATACCCAGCTAACGCCAATGCATCGATCGACAGAGATTAATGCCGTTCTTTCAGACGAAAAATAACGAAGTCTGCGCGGATGTGGAACTATACATCATAGTCTGGATGTACAGTGAAAAAGATCGAAAGGAAAAGGAGGGATAGATATTTTACCTTACTTTACGCATTGTTGCGGCAAAATGTACAAGATTTATGCCTAGGCGTTTCTAAGGTTTTAATGATTTCGTTTGTTTACTCTCGTAGAAGAGATAAATTATGTAAAAATATAATTGCAGAAGATATGCGAATTGGAGTGTTTAATGACAAATTAATTTTTAAATTAACATTGTAAAAATCGTAATTTTGTAGGAGTAGTTAACTTCTATAAATTGTAAGGTAAGATTATTCGCTCCATTTTTTTAAATACACGTTTTTCCAGCTTTTGTCTGACAATGATAAAATTGAACTGTAATTGAAGCATTTCCTATTGTCGTTAAAAAATATCTACAACTACGCTCTATTCATTATGGGTTTATAAAAATCGATATATTGACATAGAACTATTCCAAAAACATCAAATAAATTAATCATCTAAAAAAATATTTTGTTTTATAGTATAAAAATAGTTTGTCTATGCAGCTCCTAAAAAAAATACAAACATACCTAGTCTCTGAGCATCATAACATCCTTTCATTAAAAACTAATTCAAATATCCAATCTATTGCCCATGTAAAAGCAACAATAAGTACCCACCCCTATAGCAATATGAATTCCAAAGCAGGATTTTCATGGGCGCCCGAGGTAACTAAAGCATCTATACTAACCGTTGCGACCTTGCACGATATTAAGTGCCACCGGATATTGGACAGGCTGGCCCTGCAGGCCTCGCACCATCAGTTTAATAAAAAATGCAAATGCCCATAACTCAGCCATAACTTTATCGATTTTATTTTCCACGCCCGGGCGAGCAAAAGATTCGTAAACGAGTTTTCCAACTTCTTCAAATTGCCCCCGAAGAAGTTGTAAAATATAGATTCAACGAGAATAATTATAGCCCTTTTTATATAACAAAGCGAAATTTTTCGATAGTTAAGAGTTGCTGAACTATTTAAAGAAATTTAGTTGGAAGTCGTTCGAGTATAGAAGAGCTATTTGAAAAGTGTAATAATCGCGCCATATGGCCGTGCGTCATTAAGTTCTCTAACCATCGCGCGCCCTCTTTTACATTTGCTCTATTTTTACTCCCCGTAAAAGGTGTTGAGTGCGCGGAGTCTGAAAAATTCTACATCAACGTTCAGCGCTATCAAAGAATCAATATCCCCGTACTCTCCGGCTTCATAATCTAAATTTAGACGCCCGCTCGCAGCTTTGCAAATCCCCTCGGCCCCCGAAAAATCACAAACTCCCTAGACTTTCCAACCCGCCTTAAAAAAAAAACAGCTTACATCCCTTACTAAAACCAAAGTTCGCAAAACAACGAAAACCATCCAAAAACCGCAAAAACAAAATCCTTCATTTTTTATCCCTCCGCCTAAGCAAAAACCCGAAGGGATCCGTCTTTCTCTCTCCCTCAGGTACACGCACGCACACACACAGCTGCACCATTCCAGCACTCTCACACCTAGAGAGAAGAGCGAGAAATTAATCTCGCTCTCCCCCGTCGTCCTTTCCCTCTGCAACAAGTGTTCCCACCCGCCTGGCTCTCTCGCCAATCGATATCAGCTCGCGCGCGCGCGCACCATAGCTTCTCGCCCTGCGTCACGCAGCGCGCAGCCCGTCTTCTTTTCCCCTCTCTATTTTTTACAATACACCAGTGCTGAAGAAGCTGCGGGTATTTCGGAGTTTATCGCGGGGAGAGAGCGTATGGTTCTGCGGATGATGGGGGGGTTAAATAGAAATTTCTCGAAAATGGCAGGGTCGTTAGGGCTGAGGCGTTTGTTACGGGGGTGGTGGAGCGGTTGAGGGGGTGTTTTTGAGGCTTGGGTTGGCAAGATTTATGGCATTGTCGGGGTACCTGTTGCTAAGTGGCCGGTGTCATCGGGATCGGGGATTGTTTTATGTTAGGGCTCTGGGCTTGTTTTCTTTCTTCTTGTTTGATTATGAGGTTCTCGGGATGTTTAGTGGATTGGTCTGGTTTATGAAGTTTTTTTGCTTGTCACGCATTTTCTCGGTGTCTTATGAAATTTTATAAAAAGCTTTATTAGATTTCCGAGTCTGCTGGGAGGAGTTCCTAGAAAAATGTGCGAATCAATCATTCAGATTCGATAAGCGCGAAAGTCGGTGAAATAAGATTTTCACATCCGCTCCTGTAAAAAGTCGGGGAATATTAAAGTCCAACTTATTCGCCAGCGGAAAATCAACTTTATTCCCACTCTCCCCGACAAATTTAATAATGTTCCTTGTATTATATTTTTAATTAAAAACGCTCGCTTAAACCATCCCCGGCTCAACTTTAACTAGGCCATCAAAAGCAAACAAGCCATTCGCTCCAACTAAAACAATACCCCCCTCTAATCGCTTCCGCACAATTAGTCAAATATCCAACCCAGAAAATCACCTTACATCCAGTCTCTCCAAAAAGTCTATAAAATCGCGCTCGCCACGAAAAGTAATCCCCGGCAGAGTATTATTCGGGGGAGAAGAGCGAAGGCCGCGCCCGCTCGCGCACGTGTCCTGGGATATATGATGGAAGATGACGGCATAGCTGCAGGGGATCCGTGCTGGCATTATTCCTGAGACCTTCTCTCTCTCTCTTTCTCTCTGTTTCTATCTCCCTCTCTCACCCTATTTCCTGCGAGGGAAAGAGTAGGCGTCGTGCGGCGATGTGTCGTTGAATCGAAATCGAAAGGTACTCGCTCTGCGTGACCACTGAATTTCAAAGGGAATGAGACGGGAGAGAGCCGGGGAAATGGATCGGATGGGAAACGTGTGGATTGGGTTGAATTTATGTCGGCTGGATTTTTTTTTATGGTTTGGGAGTATTTTTAAAGATTGTATAGCGATGAGTGGAATAGTGGAATTTTGATATCTAGAACGTGGAAATACTAAAGTAGCTTTTAATAAATACGCCTCTTTGAACTTCTAAAGTAAATTCTTACGAAAACATCGAGCATTCCATAATCGCCCCGGGTTATAGTTTCCTCTCCCGCTCACCGGTCAAACGTAGAGATTCTCCTCTCTCCCTCAAAGCGAAAGCAAGAATCTTTTTTACGGCCCGCATCAACTTTTACACATCGATCCCCGCGAATTTCCATTCCGCGCTGCATCCCCCACCCTCGGCAATAAAAAAAAGCCCTCCAGCCGGAAGCGTCGGGAAACAGATAAAAGCAGGAGAGCAGAAGAAAAGCCGTGAGATAAAGCCTTCCCCAGACTGTCGACACGAGAGAGCAAGAAAGAGAAACCATTTTTCCAACTCCTCACACAAACACACAGACACATATACCCATCCGCTCTTTCCTCTCTCATTTTCGTTTGCCTACGTCATCGGAGGCGACATCAGAGGTCAGCCGCGCGCGTGCCTATTTATCCGATACACGTACGCGGATTATCCGCGCTATATCGAGCGGGGTATTTTCATTCACGCGAGTCCGTGCATGTGGAGGGTAACAATGGAATTTATGGATTCCGCCGCCGTCGGGCCGGACGCGTGCGTGTTTAAAGCGTCGCTGCGGCTGGTCTATTTTTAAGGGGATTACGCAGTTCAGACGGGAATTAGTGGATTTACGCGCTTGGTGTAAGTGACGGGGGGTGGTTTTTTAGGGAGGATGGAGAGATTGGGCGAGCGGTGGGGGCTTGTTTTGATTGAAAGTTTGTTTGAGTGGGCGTGCTTTTTTTTGTTGTGTTTTAAGGGGTGAGATTTTGTGATAATGGTTTAAAATTAATGTGGAGAGAAAGGATAAACTAAACTTGTAGTGAGAATTATTATTAGATCAAGAGATAGAGTTTGTTTTTATATACAAAGTTAATGTTTTTGATTTTAATTTATCCATGAAATTTTAATGTAAATTTGCAACAAGGTAAACATCGCGTACAGCTATTTGTTATTTTAAGATTTTAAAATCAAAACAATAAAACTGCGCACGTGAGATGGTTAAGGTTGCGATTCTAATCACGAAGACATAAAAAATACATATAATCACCGTCATGCATGAGTTCTAATTTTAGATTAAACTCTGATCTGATATCGGACTTTATTTAAATGAAACACAAAAGCCCGCTACGATAAGTATCAATGAATTAAGAACTACACGAAAATAGTATTACTCCCAACACACGATTCACACCAATCCATAAAACCCACATAAAAACCCACCCCAAAAACCCATCACCACCACCTAATCCAATAAAAACTTTCAATCCTCCGCCTCAAAAATATATAGGCCACTCAGAAACACCACCCGCGAAATTCTCTCACGAACCAACCGCACAATACAGCCAATCCCCGGCTTGCAATCCAACTTTTCCGCTCTCGTGTCTCGTGAAAAATAGAGCTGCAGCGCTCGCCGCCAGTGAAACGAATCCAATACAGTCAGACGTGTCGCGTGCTGTAGCTCCCCTTCCCCACACGCGCCTGAGGCGACACTCTATATAGCTTCCGCCTCCCTCTTCCGAGAACAGAGCTGAAAGACGTAATAAAACTCTTAACTCTTCATTGGCTCCCTATCATCGACTGTTGCGCTTCCCTCGCTGCTATAGTTCTCCGGGAGGCGAGATGAGCGGAGCGGTAATCCGGAGATGTGCTGTTTTGGCGCGCGCTCCCCGTGGCCGGTAATCCAATCGTTCATGGGCGGCTTGCTCTTTTGGTTGAAGCGATGTTGGGGGTTGTGATGGGTGGGCTGACTAATGGTTTGGTGGGTTGTATGGGTTTATCGCTGGAATTAATCATCGGGTTCTTTGGATTTCGTGGGTTTGGATTGAGGGTGAATGTGGTGTGCGAAGGTGATCCAAAAGTTTATATTTAGGTTTAGTAATATAAGGAAAATTTTGTTTCATTCTGTTTTACTCTGCTTCGTATGTTATGCGCCTGCAAAAATAGTCTGGGATACCTGGAAGGCTAATCCTGGCTACAGAAGTCTAAACTAACAATATCCTATTTCCGCGGCTTATCAAACGGATCACTATAAAACTATTATAAGCTCCGAACCAAACTACATCGAACTTTCCTCGATAACAATCGGCGCCGGCGAAACATATCACCGTGACATCTGTCACCGCAATCCTTCAAATATCCCAAACCATTTAATCGCGAAAGCGTCACCGCACGTGTCACCGCACCTCCCTATAAATCTCCATACATTTCCAAAAAGGGACCATCGCGTCCACCCCTTCCCTATAACCCATCCTCCCTTCACAAACCTAACTCTCTCTCTCTCTTTTTCGAAAAAAAAACCAACATCCATTTCCCACTGACTGACAAATACATAATCCAACCCATCCACCCTCTCACCTGTGCGCTCGCTCACGCGCACATCAGCGCGAGATAAAGCCCGAGATAATAGAAGGCTACAGAGAGAGAGACACTCACCAAGCCTCAGAGAGAGACTCGCCACGTCGCCGGGCGCTGGAGGATAACGCAATTACACATTGTGTACACGCGCCTCTGGCGTCGGCGGCTGCTGCGGCCTATATCGATTTGAAATCCAACGCGCGCTACTCTCGCCCCTCTTTCTCTTTCTCTCATCCCTCTCTTCCTCCTCCCGCATCAAGCGAAGGGGGTGGGGTGAGGCTGACTACGTCGGCTCGTGTGCCAGCGGCAGTCGCTGGCACCGCTCCGTCGAGGCCGGACGTGTGTGTGCGCGCGCGCGAGCTCCGAGAGCGGCTCTAGCTCTTCTTTATATATCCGCAAGGGCGGCGCTGATATGCGCTAAGGGGCAATAGCTATATACGCGTCGAGAGCGAAGAGAAAAGGTGGCTGACTCTCGCCGAGAGAGAGAGAGAGCGAGGGGAGAAGAGAGACACGACTCTGAGAGATATATTCGTGCACGCGCGCGCGCGCGCAAGACTGTTATAAGGGAAGACTCGGAGAGGGAGGAGATAGATTCTCCGCCGTAGCAGCGGCTCGTAACATGAGCCAGCAGCGCTAGAGAGCCGAGTCACGCCCAGGTAACGTGTCACACCGACTCGCTTCTTCTTCTTCTTCTTTATCTTTTTTCTCTACGTCCCAACCTATCGCAAGCCTACTACCTTTCTCTCTCTGTGTCTATCTCAACGCGCGCGGCTATTTTGCCTGCTGGCGAACGTAAGCGTGTGGGTGATATACCGCCAGCAGCGCTCCACTGTTTTTTTGGGATGGTGGGGGAGGTAGCCGGACGAGAGGGATGTATATAGAGCCTTTGGCTATCGTATATCTGCGAGGTTGGGATGTTTGTGCAGTGTAGGAGAGGGTGCGAGGCTTTTTCTCTGTAGACCGGGGGACTATGGGTTCGCGTATTGATTTTGGCGCTTTTCGTTGTTTATAAACGCGCAGCCGAGGCACGCGATTAATTTGATGCCGAGGGGGCCGAGGCTCACTTGTTACGTTTCGCGATAGCTCGCTTATATACAGCTTTCCCCTTTTTCGCTCTGTGTGCTTGTATACGTTGTTATCGATCCGTTTCTTTACTTACTATCATAACCATAGACCGCATCGATATTTACGGGGATATTACCAATCTTATTAAAAACAATACGCATTTCCCATACGCCGCCCACCGCCATTATCCCAATTAGCCGCTAAATCCTTAAGCGCACGCAGAGATCATCGCCGGATAAAATAGCCATCTGTCATCCCATCACACGCAGCAAGCCCCGCATAAACTGGCTCAGTCCGAGCAGCGCACGTCATTTTCTACTTAAACGCCCTATCCGACGCACGCGCCGCTTTTGGCGGCCGCGCGCGATATAATCGCGTTACAGCGAGCGGCCAGCGGCTTAACGCCGTGTAGGCATTATCGGCGGCGTGCGTATCGGAACCGGCTTTTCTTGTATATGTTGCACGGTAGACTGGTTTGCGTGCGCGCTTGTGCGGACTATCAGAGCGGCTGTAATCGGCTGGCTAACCTGATGCGCGCTTCGAGGCGTGGGCGGTGGAGTAATGCAGTGGTTAAGCTGGTAATTTGGGTTGGTTGGGTTGGAGTGATGAGGATTGTTGAGGTTTTTTTTGGGGAATAGAGTTTGCAGGTGTTGCGTGATGTTGTGGAAGTGCAGTAAAAATAATGTAGCGGTACTGTGAAAGTTTCAGTCGGTGAACAGAGATAGGGAAATATTAGTGGGTAACTCGTTTTTTGCGTGTTTTTTAAGATTATGTTTCTACAATGAGTAAAAATGATTAGTAATAAGAACGTGAGTTTAATAAAATTTTAAGACTGTCGGTGGTTAAAATTAGTTTACAATTTCGTTTCATTCATAAAGATGATTCCGAAAGTATGAATGGAAGCTAGATAAAAATCAGAGTTGGCGTATTCCCGGAATTCCGCGACAACCATCAGCAAAATCACGAATTTCCGGTAAACACTTTTAAGGTCTTACAATATAGCTACGATATGTTTTCTGCTAGTTTCAAATTATGGATTCAGATAAGAAACTTGTTTTCAGTGCGCTATCAAACTTTTACTGAGTAATCTGCAGTATTAGTTTCTAAAATAATAATTATGCATAATTATGCCATGCATCAAGCTAATTAAAATATACTTAGACTTCTGGGTATTAAATGTACGTTCCCTATCGTTAATTTACTAGAATAATAAATTAAAAGTTTGTTGAATTATTTAAGAACTACATTAATTTTATTTTCAATATAAAAATATGTTTTAAATTTTCTAAGTAGAGCATCCATGATCTAAGGACGTATTTAATGATAATATTATCCGTTAAAATATTATAGACTTTTCCAACAATAATTAACATGACTTTGTACACATTATACATGTCCAGATAAACTAGCTTTCGCAAGTAAACCGCAGTAACTAACTTTACTTTTGTGAAATATTAAATAGCCAGATGACATAAATGAATAAAGAAAAGTTATCAATCTGCTTACTTTAGTTTCTAAAGAGTTTTAATTAGTGTAAGCTTTACATCAAATTATATCTGAGACTTTCCAAGATATTCCTTAAGTCTATTTTTAAGTGTTTTAAAGAAATTGAAGTTTTAATGTTTAAAGGTACACCCGAGATTGGAAGAATCAAGTTATAATCTAATTCCGAACTAAATACTAATATAATTATAGCCACAACTGTAATATAACTTAGTTTCTCTTATTGAAAAACTAGTAATTGAATTGACTTTTTTTCCATTTTTCATTGTTCATTTCATATAGATAGCAACAAAACTGTTTCAAAGTGAAGGAAATCAGTATTATTAATTATTTGAGAAAGCATACTCTTCTTTAATTATTCTATTATATAATTATTATATATCTTTATATTACAATTTTAGTTTCACCATTCAACTAGATAGTCTATTTTTCATTATTTTGTGAAAATACCTTGATCGAAAATTGATCATATTCTGAGCAAAATTTCTAGTCAATGGATGTTACAACGACACTTATCTTAAAATTTTGTTTGAACTATTTCCAGAATTCTGTCTAGAATATACTCAGTTTTCTGTCAAGATCGCTTAAGAATAAATTGATTGTTCAAAAATGGACTCATATTCTTACTAAAAATATGTTGGTAATAATGAAAAGTTTTCCCAAGTAAACATTTCAAATTTCAAAGAAGTTCCGTTTGCAAACTAAAGTACAGAGTTTAGTTTATTCCGACGATCTAACTTACTTAGCGCAAACTTGAGTTAATAAAGTAAAAGATCTAACAGAACAATAGTGTGTAAGTTTGCACGTATTATATTTCTTTTTCATAAAACTTAACATGTTTGTAATTTAAAAGCTTTTAATTTAAACGGTTTACTCAGTAAGCTTAATATTTGAAATTTAATTTTCAAGTTAGAAGATTAAAAAATTAATCTTTTTTTAAAGGAAACTTTAAAATATGTCAACAGTCATTTACATGGATTAAAAGCTCATTTTAAAGGATTATAGTTAATTATAACATTCGCTTTATTATTTAATATAAAACATTATGATTTATACTAACACGAAAAAATATGATAAAACGTACCATAAATAGGTAGAAATAAAATTTTAATGATAAAAAAGTAATGAAGTAAATTTTACAAACGTAATTTTTATTAATTGATTCCCACCCTTTTCATAACATTTTACAAATTGAAGCGCTTACTAAGCCGATATTCTTCAACGTCGGATTTTGCAGGGCATGGAGTTTTTGGCTCGTTATCTCTGAAGAGCACACAGCCGGCTAATGAGAAAGCACAGTTGAGAGGAAAAACAATAAATATGTAATACTCGTTCAGCGTAGTTACTATCTCGCGCTATTATCCAAAAAGTGATATCGCTCGCGATAAAAGATAAGGTTTAACTTTTAACGCGAATAATCTCTGATAGTGCCTGCAGGGCCAATAACAACCCTTTGTGAACATGAAAATTGTACGGCATAAGTGCAGTGATCTAAATGTTGCATGCCTTATTCATGAAGAGTTTTACATCGAAAGCTATACGTGCGTGATCTTTTAGATATCGTAAACGTTTTTACAGCGGCGAAACCACTTTATAGAATTAAACTGTCCTTCTTTACACAGAAAAAGAATTAGATGTACAGAAGAGCGTGTTCAATATTTTGTTAAAAAGAAAACGTCTTTTTAAAGCTTGTTTGCTATTGCTTGAAAAGTACTATATGTATAACCCATTGTTATGTGTAATAACTTATTCTATATAATGACCCATAACAATAACAACATCCATAATTCTACCCAACATTATACGTTCTACTACAAACACTACCTAAATAAATTGCATCCTTCAAAATAAAATCCGCAAAAAATAAAAATCCCCAACACGAAGCCATCTCTTACAAATAACAAGCCTTAATAAAAATCACATCAACATCAAATTACAAAATCCCCTCGCAAACTGCAAAAACAAAACAATCCCCCCGCTCAACGAAAAAAGAAAAAAAGTAGCGCTTGGCTCAGTTTGCCTTGCGGTCAAAGTCTCCTTAAGAGGCTCGCGCAAGCAAAACAATAAGTTTATTACGCGGTCGCGGCGAGGGCACGGCAAAAGCCAATCCATTACGGCGCAAAAGCCAAGCCAATATCGATTTTTGCTCCTCACGAGACTTAGCGTCCTTTCGCCGAGGCGACACATATTTTTTTTCTTCATCCGCCGATATCCCCCTTGCGAGAAACACGTCGACTAGAAGCTCATCATAAATTCATCGAACGGACGGGAGAAAACAGTTTGTTCACCCGGGAAACTTGGGAAGGGCCAGCTGCTTAAATTTTCGAGCTCGTTGTATTTATGAACTCGGCGTAAGTTTGGAGAATAATTATGTAGCGAGCGTGCTGAGACTGTTACGTATATTCGGGCTGGAAAGCTTCGGTGAACTTCTGTTTTTGACGTTATTCCAGGGGGTTTGGTAATGCAGCGCCGTAAATTGCGGAATTTACGTTTGGGTATAATGAGGGTGGAATTATAACTTTGTGTGTCGCGAGCTTAATGCGTTGCAGTGCATAAAATCGTTGTAATCCGCGCATTCTCTGGAAACTAATAAATTCACGCTTCGAGCTTAGACTTAACGATATTCATTTATAAGATTGATTTAAATTAATAACGGCGCTTATAGAATGATAAAATCGTTGCATGCAAACGCATCGAATCTGGGTCGAGGCATGGAGTTTAAGAAAGTCACTCCCACTGGGAATCCCACTATTAATTCCTTGGCTTGGAAATGCCATGACCGTTCATGCAAATCTGAAAATTATCGCGATTCTCTTACTAAAACTGGGATAATGCGCGGGATACGATACACAGTTATGGTTTGCACGACTGTTGTAAAGAGACGAGGTGTACGTGTATTGTCAGGTAACGATCTGACGAGTTGTGTTGTAAGCATAAGTATGGGTTTTAAGATGTTTATATATTGAGTGTTGTTTAGAATCGACTAGAGTATTAGTTTTTGAAATATTTCGAATTAGTTTTTTGTTTATTTCTTGTTATGAAAGTTTTTTGGGTGTTAATCATGTGATTCTGACTGACTTCAACTGAATCAATTCATTTTTTATGTTAACATTTATAAAACTTTTAAACCTTTTTTTAAAACGTTTCTGTAGATAAACTGACGTAATTTTCAACGTAAAAATTTGAGAAAAAAATTTAATTTTTACAGGATGAAGGTATATTTTGTAATAATAATAACTTTACAAAACTTTATATTTCACTAAAACAACTTAGGTGTTGTTTGAGTTTTATTTAAGTTAGTGAAACTAATTTCATCTTTATATCCAGAATCAAAATTACTATTTTATTCAATTTTGCTTTTAAAACAATTAAAATTTAATTTCATATTTATGTTATCAAGTTTTACTCTACCTCTTTTAAACAATGGAAAACTTTTAATTAGTCTTAAACTAAACGTGCTTTGAAGTATCTCATTATTGCCGCCTACCTTTTAATTATCCTAGAGCTGCAATTTTCTTGCTTTATCATTAATTTTGCCTTCTGATAATTGCCTAAAATAGACAGTTGCTTGTCATACAGTTAAAAGTTATGTATACATTTTATTGATGTATTCGACTTATATTGACATTTTTCAAATCTATAAAAATGTGTTTTACTTGTTCAGAATATAAATTCAAACAGTAACGAAATTTAATTATAAAATTGAAAATTCTATTACTGTCAACAGTTTGATTTTCTCGATCTTAAGATGAATATGTTCTTTAGATCGAATAGGATAAATATAAAAAATTTATAGATGACGAAATTACTTCAATGGTTTAATCACTTAAACAGCAAAAAGTGAACATAAAATACTAATGAATTACAGGTATTCAAAAAGTCATTGTAGTTATTTAAAAAAAGTAAAATAAGATGCTCACGCTATATAACAATTAATATAACAACGAATTTTTAATGTCATTTGATATTTGGTTTTGATGATGTAAAAGTAATCTTTACATTTGAGTTAGTAAAATCGTTTTACATTTAATTAAAACAAAAAATATAAAATTTATACTAACATTTAAAATATTACGCAGGAATTTGTGTAGAAAGTAAAATAAATAACTGATCTATAGTTCATAAAATTTTAAATCCTAAATAAATATTAAGACTTTAATGACAGATAAAATTAAATTTCCAGTTATTTCTTGAATCTTTCTCTATAATCAAATATTAAAATAATACAAATTTAGCATTCTAAACATTGTTGTGTATGCCTTTTAAGATTTTTCTTTTCGGATAATGGAGGTAAACTTTTTTCTTAAATTTAAGATCTTTTAGAAATTATGGGGTCCTACCATAAAAGAAAGTATGACTTTTTTTGTTTTACAGCATTTTTCTGGTTATATTATCATTTCATTAAAATTTAATTTTCATTTTCTTATCCTCTATTTACACCGGACATAACTTTGATTTTTTACAGAACATTTCCCCCGAACTTATAAGAATATTTCGTTCTTTACCCAGTACACCCAAAAATCTCCATATATAACCACTTCTAGTCCGATTCGCTTCTGCGGTTAATTTTTTCCACACCTTCACCCATTCTTAATCTGTTCCTGTGAAAGTCCGGATAGCTAATATGAGGAGGTAAAAGATTTATGCAAGGAATATCAGCTGAGGGATTAAACTTGGTCAAGTTTTGTGAAACTTATTAAGGTTATTAGTGTGGCTGAGCGATCGCCTATCCAAGTTATAATCGCGCTCATCGCGCTGTTTAACCTGAATGATCACACTACCGTGCACCCTGGGACACATATCCAACGATACATCTTCACTTATAATTAAGAGTATTATGTCTATATATATGGTTCATAGAGAAAGCATTCGATTTACTATACGATACCCTTAATTTTTTTTGGCAAATAAGTAGTAATTACATATGGCTTACTGAAGTCTGACTCTTACTACTTTCATGAAATCACATGAGCGAACATAAAAAAGTTGTCTTTTCGTAAACTAAAATTTAATTTTTACTAGTTTTAAAATTATAATTAGAAAGTGTAAATGAATCAAGTTTTTCAGTATAATGCAATATTGACAATAAATAATGAGCTTTAAATAAAATTTAAAAAAAAAATTTTAAATGTGCTTTTAAATTATAATTTTTATATGCTTTATATTCATCAGTCCTTCTCCAACCTTGGCTCTAAATGCATGAATCATCCTGTGCATTGTATTCAGTATCTTAGGTTAAGTGCTACTAATTGTAAGTATTGTGTAATATGAATTTCAAATTACCATTTTTCTTAAAATTATATATTAAGAATTTTATAAATTATATTAGTGTCTTGGTAAGGATCAGTAGGATGTGTTCTCCTGTAAGGTATATGAAAATGGATTGATAAGAACATTATTTTCTACAATTCTTTAATAAATAATAAAGCCTCATGTTTTCTTTTTTGTTTTTTTTTTACGAGAGAGTTTTTCATTAACCCACCACTGCAGTATTACGTTATTTGACATTCTTACAGATAGATACTACCAAAGCAAAAACTGATACTGCGCAAATACTAACAGTACACTTTTCAATTTATATATCCCATCCGAACTCGCAGTATACAATAAATTACGCTGATGATAATGTTTATGTTAAAACGCGAATCCAAGCACTTAACGAGCAACGCAACTGCCCTGCAAATACGCCCCATCAAGAGCTCGTAACATCATCCTCCTTTCTCTCTCTCTCCCACCGTTAAAACTCCTATATACCCACAAGCTCGCGAAACGATCGTTCCTATAAACTCTCTCTTTCTCTCCGCGCCTTTAAACGCAACTGATCGCCTATATACCTCCTTTAAAACCCATCCCTCTCACCGTCCCACCTCTCGAGAGCTTTTATCGCTTCGCGACTGGCAAAGCTACTCACGCGTGAACGTATATACCTATATCTCACTAATGAAATTTATTCGCCCCTTTTCTCATTCCAGGGACTCCAGCTCCATGGGCCGTAAAAGACGGGGAGGGCCGGGGGCGGCGCTGCTGCTGCTGCTCTGCGGCCTCCTTGGCGGCGCTAGCGGCTACAGGGAAGTCGGTGAGTCTCGCTTACTGCATACCTATATACGCATATATCTCCATTGCGCGACTGTCTCTCTGACTGCGGGCCTAGATTAGAGCTTTCAGCATCGATCAGCCGGAGCAAGACAATTAGACGCGCGTCTGAGGCTGTATTGGTTGCAAGCGGCTTGCAGAGGCGTATCACGTATATATAATCCAGAAACGGAAGGAATGTAGATGTGATTTGCTGGGGGTTTACGCTGGATTTTTCTTTTTTTGTTCGGACGGAGGGATGAGCGAGTAAAGCCGGGGGAGATACTTTGCGTAGCGCGCGGTGTTTTTTTGCCGAGAGAAAGTGTTTTTTCCTTTTTTTGTTGGCTCGATCGATTCGTGTGTGTGTGTGTACTCGGCGCGGAGTTTATTCGAAAGCGGTTCTCTCTGTGGGATAGTGGTTTAAATTTTCCGCCGCGCTTTTTTAGTTGCCTTTGACTCACGTACTTTTTCGAGAGCTCTCGAACCGCTCGTAAAAGGGTATTTTACTCGTTTTAACTGGTTTGAGTTTGTTTTAATTGTTTCGAGTGTTATTCGTATTTGTGGGAGTAATTTCCGTGAAAATTTGCCGGCGCGCGCGTGGGATATAACCGTTTGGTCGTTATGGCCGGCAGAAGGTCGTTTAAGTGAGCTCTTTCTCTCGCTGGAATTTTCTCTTGTCACGTTCGACTAAAGAAACTTCGTTGATTCGCAAGTCTAACTATTCCTTCGTGGCCTGGACAAACTTTGTCTCTGAGTGTATTAGTTACTTCGCTTCCTTGACGTACTTTGCTAAATGTCCTGTTTGATATAAAGCGTGGGGAAATTTTTATTCTGTTTCTGCTATTTTTATAAACAATGAGATTTTTGGAAGATTGAAAGTAAACGATAAAAGAGAATCTATAGCGTGAATTAATCTTTTAAAACGAATTAACATTTTAACTGTTATTTGTAAATGTTGATTCCTAAAGATATACGGGATGAAATACATTTTTAAACATATACTCTACTTTGTTTCCCTTCAGTTAAAAAGGTCAACAAATTTCATATTACGGGTCTTCCGCACTCTAAATAATAAATCAGATTTCATTCGTCTTCTTTAAGAAAATACAACCAAGGGAGAAATCCTTACTCATTTAATACTAAAAGCCTGTGTAAGTTTTTCACACAAACGAGTGGTTCAGAAGACAGGATCTTTTACGTTATTCATTCAAAAAATAATCTTCCAGTAATTGGACTAACTTCATTAGTCAAATGGCATATAGGTTTTACGCTGAGTCATAAAGTCAAATAAATGTAAATTAATAACATAAGCAATATGTGTTACTGGTTCAACAAGATGTATTCATGTTTAATAAATATATAGCATGAATAAAAATGTATGTATAAGGCAGTTCTATATTAAAAAACATGAACAAGTAAGCTAACTGAAGCATATATGTTTCGTGGTAAAATATGATATTTATAACTGGCTATTTATATTTTCATTTTCTTTTGCTTGATTCAGTGCTTCAAATAAATATCAACTTAGAACTGAATTAACATAATTGTATCACTCATTTTTGTAATTGCTATTTATTCTTTCATACTTGAAATGAATAGAATTTTGTCTCTTTGAGGAGTTTTAGTAATTTGTTCGGTATAAAGTATACAATAAACTGATGAATTAAATTTAATTAATTGTTACATTATACATCACTCTTGTAATTATACAAATGCAAATTTCCGTTGAAATATGATCAAAATTATCAGCTTAACAAACAATTACCTTAATAACCAAAACATCCGCAACTCGTACATACATTATTTATCCCCCGAAACCAACCCTCCATCGCGCAAAAATATTCCAGCCAAAAAATCACCATCACCCAAACTCACCCAAACATTACTCCCGACACCAGCCATAAAATCCCAAACATGTCTCCAACCCAGCTTCAGCAACTCACCCACCATCCAACATCCATCACGCCTCGCATGAAACAGCTTACATTTTTCCACTGCAAGCTCACCAGCGCATCCACGTCGTAACTATGACGCGCCTTCCTAACTCGCGGCAATTGATTACCCAGCATTCATTCAGGACTCTGGCTTTGCGCGCGCGTACACGCATTTTCCGACAGATGAAATTAATTACTCGGCATCCGCGCGCGAGTGTCGGCTTCGCCCTCCGGCCGCCCGATATACGATTTATCACGAGCAGAAGGTCCGAGAGGCGAGAAAGTTGAGGCGCTGTTTGTGGGAATGCAGCTTTGTCATTGCTGCGAGAACTATTATATCGCGCGGGTATGCGAGGAGGGTGGCAGGATGTTGCAGGAATTATTCGTTTGGAAGTTTAGGGGATAGGGGTTAGGTCGGAAGAATTATTAGTAATTGTCCTCTGGAAAGTTTAGGGAGGAGGATGGGTAATCTTGTGGAGTGGAGGGCTTTTATTTTGAGCGAAGGGGAGGATATTGTTGTTCTTGGTGAAGTGGTTTTCGTTATGATTAAAGCGGGTTAATTGAAAGAGCTTGGAATGTTTAGTTTTGTGAAAGAATTTTTGCAGATGTTTTTTTGTGGAAATGTTTCGTTTATTAAGTATTTTGAAATAAAAAACATTTCTAGTAAAAAAGGTTATTTCGCGGAATCGATTTCGTACACGTCTTGTTCATTTCGCGGAATGGGCAATGAAATTGAGTGGAATTCAAGTGAAATATTATTGCATACATATTGACCTATGGTAAACGTTCTTCACGCTTGGAAAAAACAAAATACATATTTGTTGAATGTATTTGCTGATACATCACGGTTTTATCGATTTTGTAATGTATAGTAAAATTCAGGTGTTATTTACTTTATTGTAAAATAATCGTTAAGTAGTTTTTTATTGATACCTCAAAATTTAATATTTGCATATGAATATAAAATAAATTTACAACATTAAAATTATATTAACAATTACGTTAATGAGTTCATTTAAAAGATAAGCTCAAAATATATGGATTAAACTTTAATGTTTTACTTTGAATATCCTGTTATAATAATAAACATCTACAGTTACATGCGTAAGTAATTTCGAAGTGGTGCAGCGAATTTCGGATTGCCGCAGCGTTAATGGATTAAGTGATTTATAAATTCTAAAGTGTCGTAAATAGCAAACGAGCATTGTTACGAAAAACTTTTCCAAGATAACTCACATGATATATATCTAACTCCGTTTATGTTTCCTTTAAACTTTTATTGGATCGCAATCAAATAAAAATAAACAAAGGCCAGTGTAATAATAAAAAGAAAATCCCTTCTAAATTGAACAGCAAATCACTTTTCTATTGTTAAATTGAAAAATATTTTACAAAAGTATATTTATTCTGTTTTACAAGCATATGAATCAATAATTATTAATTGTAAAGCCATTAAACCATTAATACCAAAACATTAAACATAAGTATAATTTCAATGTATACTGACTATGTATATCCACTACATATTATTTTTAAATCAAAGTATTTCATCTATTGTTTCAAATCTCCAAAAAATCTTCTAGAAAACCCTCACCACGTCTCTGAATACGCAAACAAAATCACGAAAAATTCTGCCAACAAAATAATGCCACCCACGTCTCGCCTCCCTCCAAAAACCCAACCACGCGATTTTTTCTCATACAGTACACAAGCATTTCGCAATTGACGCAGCTATTCCATCTTCCCTTCCCAGAACATAAAATAAAAAAAATCTTACCCATTCGTACGCCTCATAATTCAATACAAGTCATCCATCGAAGTACCCACCCATGCATTTCAACAAGCTTTAACTGTAAAAGCTCTTCTAAGTCCCGAAATATATCTATATATTTTTATATATATGTGTGTGTCCGTGTATATACATATACATATAGAGCGAGCGCTCCTCAATGGGAGAGCGAGCGCTTCTGTGAATATATACGCGCATATCGCCCACGCGCGGAGCACCAGGCCAGTTATCGAGCTGTGCGTCCCACGCAGCGGCTGCCACCGCCTTCGCAAACTTTATCCAACCCTCTCCCTCCCACCCCTGCAGCTCGCTCGCTTTCCACCTCTACTCGCTTAGTTTTCGTCTTTATCTCCGACTCGAGCTTTCTGTGCTATATCTACCTTAACTACGCTGCCCGCGTCTTATCACTCTCACCTGCGCGACTGTACTTTTTGTCTTTTTTAATATCTTCATTACACTAGGTAGCTCGGGCTTTTGTTCTGAGAGCTGATGCTCATTGCGATGAAGTTGTTTTTTTTCCGTGATAATACAGAGCTTTTTAATGAAGTTGGAATTGGAGCGGAGGATCCTGGGTTGGAAGGCTCTGTTTTTCGTTTACGCGCCGAGGAATTTGATGCACGATTTAGCCGATTGTTCTGGGGGAGATAAAATTTTATCGCTCGTGCTTTGTGCGCTTTCGTTAATTATTTTCGTTTTTAATGCCTCTGGCCCCGTTCTGCGTTCCGGTCTACATACTCTTTTTTCTGCCTTCTAATTTACATAACGTTTCCCCCCATTTTTTAACAGAAGCGCATTTTTTCTCTGTTAAATATTTCTGCGCTCGTTGCCGTGATCATCTTTTTAATTAAAAACACAAGCTAAGGGCTTTAGCCATGATAAAGTTCAATCACTGTATCGTTAACGCCGCCTCTTCAAGCGTATATAATCCAGATCGCAATTTTCCCCGGGAATACAATTTCGAAAATTTTCCGACGCTAAAAATACACTTTTGAAGAATGCTCGACGCTCGCTTTTCCGTGAGCGTAACGGAAGCATAGATCAATCTTATTTTATGACAAATAACCTGATCAAACTACAATTCGCCGACTGTCTAGTCTCGGGACGAGCACTCCGCGTTTTTACCCATTCCAGTAAGAGATCGTGATAAATCGTTCGCTTTCCTTCCGTTCTGGTATTTTCCCCTGCGCTTCCTCTCTTAATGTATACGCGCACCCTACGCTCATTTCCCTCGGCCTTGACGCTTTCTATTTCGAGTTTTAACGAGACTCGAACGCTATATGTCGGAGCGCAAGGGTTGCTTTGTGCGCGGCTCGACTGACACCTGTTATCAGTTAACAAGCACAAAGGTGTTACGTTTGGCTAAGCGGTCGCGGTTTTTCTTATATAAGGCGAGGTGGTGGATAATTTATTTTCAGGACGACCTTAGTTGCGTGTAAGAATTTTTTAAAAATGCAACACAAGTTTTTCTCCCCTTGAGATTTAAACTTTTTCTGTAAATTTATAATCACACGAAAAGCTAGAAAATGTATGATTGCGCTTTTATTACGTAAATTCTTTTGGATTTCCGGATTAAAGTTTTTGCTTTCAGTTCTTTACTTTGAGCGCGAATATAATTATGCGGGGAGAGAAGAATGCATTATCGTGGCTTTAATGCGGAAAATTTGAAGAGTTTTTACATGCGAGGCTTTATCTCGGGCCACGCATTTTTCTTTGGGATATATTTATGCGTTGAATAAAGGGAGAGCTGCCCCGTCGGCTCTGTTAAAGAAGATAATTCCAAATAAAATAGCGTGTATATACGACGTACAAGGTGAATTTTTGATTGTACGTGTAACAAGAAAAGAAAACTGTGTGGCAAGAAAAATGAACGTACACTGTCGTAACGTTCAAGCCCTTTTTATAGTGAGAAAAAAGTCATTACATTTTTCTAAACAATGTTCAATTTGCAAAATAAATGGGTTAACGGTACAATAAAAATTATAATTAACAAAATAAAACTTTTTAACAACATCGTTTCAATTTAAGCGGGCTAGTTTAAATTAAATACAATCTTTTTCACTTTAAAATGTGATGGAATATACTTTTAACTATAGTATCAATCGAATATACTAGTGTCATATATCATAATCTACTCAAATGTCACAATTATTAATATGAATACGTATATAGTTAGTAAAAAACTTTTTACTAACTAAAATTATGTTCTATTATTTTCGAGAATAAAAAATATTTTGTTAATTTTCGGTTAGTTTAATTGTGATTGGCCCTCTTGAGAGAAACCCATTTTTCTACGAAAGCCTCTGTTAAGCGACTATTAGTTTCTTATCAAATTCAAAAAGATATTTTTGTAACTGCATTTTTTCTGTTTCTCTGAATAAGCTTAGACAGTTCTGGAGATGAGAGTACGAGAAGAACAATACAAGAAATTATAAAGAGATAACAATGAATAGTACTAGCCATTGTTGATCTTCTTGGGAACAATAATCTTTTGTTAAATTAAAGACTTACAGTTGTGAAAAGTGACAGTTTCAACTTACCTTATAGTAAACAAAGTTTTGTGTTGAACACGAATAATAAATTCATTTCAATTTCATATACAATCTTATTAAAGATTTTTGTTTTTATTCTTTGTACACTGTTTTTCTTTCATAAAAATCTTCAATTACAGATTGGACTTTTTCTTTAACAGTGGGCGTTATTGTTGTATTCTATTGAATAACATCTTTTTTATTAAATATTCTTCAATTTTTTATAACGTCCTTATAATATCAAAAATTTAGATGCACCCACGTACCAATCTTTTTAACTTTGAAATTTAATGCTTTTTAGCAACAAAATTTAGTTATGTCATGTTTTAAATAATAAAAAACATATTTTAACAGAAATTTTGAAATATCCAGACTATTTTAATGAAACACATTTAATAGAAAGTTTTTAAAAGTTTTTAATTTTAAGAATATTTTGATAAATAATTAAATGAGCAAATTTTTTTGATTTATAAATATATTCTTAATATTTTATAAAATAATTTTTCATTTGTCAAAGTAGTATGTTGTTTTTTCGTTTCGATGATTTCAAAAATTGTGTAAAGCTATTATTTCCACGAGTAACTTCAGAAGAATTATTGTAAATAACGTTGGCATATCTCGCAACTCCACTGTTTAAGCAATAAACATCCAAAACTTTTGTGATCCACAAATTTCGCTGAATATAAAACCTGAAATTTCACCAACTCCTTTGAATAAAAATACCCTTCATCCTTTTAAATCAGCCTGCAAAAAGAAAAGAAACGTTCTCGCTACCCATGCTAATGTTAAAAATGGACTTTTTCGCACTTTCGGCTCGAATTTGTAAGCAAGTAAAAAAAGTCAAAATAATACAACCTTTCTACGACCTTACTAAACCAAAATTCCGTAACCACTTTCCTTTACGCCTTCCGAAATCCTCTACGTAAGGACGAGGAAAATTTCCCGCACACCGTTTATAGCTCACCACGCATCCGCTCAGGAAAAAGCGCACGTCCGCAGTGCGCGCGTATCAAAGGTCGGATGCGTGAATGGGGCGGAGAAGGAAGCCTATGTATATATACGCACACCATCCTCTGTCATGACCTTTCGCCTTTTAATCTCTTTTCACGCGCATGCGCTCTCCTATATACATCCTATAGAGCTTATTTGCGTTTTGCTTTGTGTGTGCGTGCTCGTAGGGCAGGGGGAAGCTGATTTGAAATTCGATAAGCTAGTGCAGGACGATGTAACGACGGGGCATAGACGCAACCAGTGTGCGAGCATGTGTGTGTGAGTGTGTGTGAGTGTGTTGGGTGTGGGATGCGAAGCTGCTCGTTTTTTGCTGAATTTTCACCGGAAAAAGGTTTTTGATTTGATGGATGACTGCAAAGTTGGTACAAAATTACGCGTTAAAAGAGTTGTTGGATGAATGCTTTTTTTCTTGAGTGGCTGAATGAATTTTCAGCGTTATTTAGAGCGTGAAAAAGTTTTGATTAAGAAATCTTGAAAGTTGAGAGGTTTTGCATCAGTGAATTGTCTTGCTATATTTTCATGTATCTACTTAATTTTTAAGTAACGTATCGTTTACTGCATTAAACATTTTCGTTTCATGAAGTAAACAATACATTTCTGTTTAATGAAGTAAACGATACGTTAAACATCGAATTAAAATAACATTGGGATATATTTTTATATTGTAGTGATCTGGTAGTAATAAAGCAATACATAAACGATCAAATAAATTAAAATGAAAATTTAATATTTTTTTATTATGTTTAAACTTCTGTGAAATACGATAAATTTAACTTCGTTAAAAACTAAACCAGTCTTGGTAAAAAATACAGCGTTCGAGAATATTTATTATTTATTCTATGTTATCCGCAGGGTAAATCTACTTTATAATTCACGCTTAACAAATTATAATATCCAAACGTGAGTTACTTCCCAATTTCTTAAAAGCTAAATTCTTCTTCAACTGTGCCCGCATTATTCACGTTATAAACTCTTGAATTTCACACAAATAATTTGCTAAAAGTGTTAAATATATTTTAAATTTTACAGCTCAGTGATTTCATTTAATTGCAAACGGCATTCATACACAAAGGCAATACAATTCAAATTTAACGCACCGTTTTATATGCCAGTCAATTAACTTAGTTATATTTTAATCACTAAAGCCTTAATTATCCCCAAATTCATTAAAATCGCCGGTAACATCAAACTCAAAGGCATCGCTATAACTCTCGAAAATCCCTAAATAGGAGCATATCTAAAAGCCTCATCAGTAATTAACAATAATGCATCGATACAAAATCCCCGCCCAAAGCATTGAACCGCATCTCGCCGTTTTGACGCACACGTCCGTTTAATTCTCCTCTCAGCTCACGTGTAAGCATTCACATATGATAATGAATCTAAAGCGAATCTATTATAGTCAGCTTTATAGCTCTCATAATTAATCGGCTAAATCCGTGCAGCTGCAAGTGACACCATCAATTCGACATCGATATAATAATGCGCGGATCGGAAAATCAAAAGAATGAGTATTTCTCCTTTTGTTCAATCTGAATATAATATCTGGATTAGTCTTGCACCGAGGAAATTAAATGCACGGCGCGAGATGGAAAATCGAAGGCTGGTATGAATGGAAACTTTTGATAAAAAAAAAAGAAGTGCGAGGAACTCGAGGGGGATGATGATCGATTTTATAAGTTTATAAAGCAGGGAAGCTGGAACTTTGCTTTTTTCGAGTGGAATATATCTCGCGGATGCGTGAGCTTTCGAACTAAAGCTGTACTTTAGTGCCAAGGGCGCAGCGCGGAAAGTTTTGCGTTTTGTGTGCCGGAGGAAATGAAATATGGTTTTTATAAATTGAGCTCATTCGTCTTTATGCGCTTAGTATTTTTACTTTTCGTGATTATTAATGGATGTTGCTTGAGGCCAACTTATTGTTTGACTATTGTGTTTACTTTTCGCGTTTATGGATAGTCTTGCAGAGGGGAACGTATTGTTCCATTATTTATGAGATAATGTAACTTTTTGTCTACGATTACTAAGATTACATGAATTATTTATTTTTGATATTATATAATTACTTATTAATGTGAATATATTGTATACAATTGAAAAATAATAGCTTTAATATATAATAATTAAATTTTAGTTTTAATTTACTTATTATAATTATTAAGTTTGTTCAATTTTCATTGTCCAAATGTTTATTTTGGTAATTGTACAGAAGCACGTACCCAAGTTTTAATTGTTTGATGTGACGCCAGTCTGCAAACAATAAGAAAAAACGAAATGTAATTAACCTATTTTCCGTTCAAATCGAAAGACCACATTACTATCTCTTGAAAGGAATTCGATTTTCATTCGTAGAATACGTCTACTCTCTTCATTATTGAATGTAGTTACCAAGTAGACCATCGGCTCTAATTACCCTTCGAATTAAAAATCAATATTCCAGCTGAATTTCTTCCGTTTCGGTGGAACTTTGAATATCAAAGGAAACGTTCCATTAAAACTGTTTCTCCCTCGTAATTTCTCATTTTGCTCATCTTCTCGAAGAAATTTCCCTTATAATGATTGGATAAATACACAAGAAATTCAACGAAAACATACTTTTTACCTAACGAAAACTATTACGAACTACATATTTTTCACCGACGAACATTATTACCTTCACATTTAACTATCCCCTCATTAAACCACATTCAGCCACATCCGCAATTACCGTTTATCTAATCTCCATCCGGCAATCATACCACACCCCCCAAACTCCCCCCGAAAAAAAATCAACACGTGCCTCATCATCCAGCCCCTGAAAAAAAAACCTTCCACGTAACGAGGCCAATCGCATCGCCGCCCTCTCGCATGACTGGATAAAACCCAGCCTGATTGCTCCGTTCGTCGAAAAACAAAAATAGCGCGTGTATACGCACAGTCTTGCTCTATACATATCCACCCTCGCGCACACATCTGAGAGTCGAAGACGAATAAAGCCCGCGGCGGCGCACAATAAGGCGAAACAGCTTTATAAGGATGAAAGCCGCTCGTTGCGTATATACGCAGCCAACAAAGCGCATTCTCCCCCCTCGCGTTTCGTTTTCACGGCGGCGCGCGGTGCGCCGCTCGAAACACTGAATCTCACTTAAATCGAGAACGCGACAATGCGGCGGGTATAGAGCCGCGTGCATGTAGGTGTGCGCCGCGCAGACGTTCCATTAGTTTTGACTCTGTCTCTTTCTCTCTCTCTCTCTCGTCTAGTGCGAAATCGCCCACGACGCGGGCTTGTTACGTGCTATCGTTTTTTATTCTCTCGATAAATCGCCGCTGTGATTGTCGAGCTGCGCGGATTCAGAGGCTGGGAGTTTCGTTTCTCGTTGTACGGGTTATTGAATTGAGAGAGATATAGTTTTTTTTTTCGCTTGGAGTGAACGGAGGTTATTGATATGGCTATTGAAAGCTGGGCTATGATCGGATGGAATATGGAATTAATAGGAATCGCTTTTTATTGGAGGAGGTTAGCGGGTATCGATTCGACGACGCGGGGGGGGGGGGGATGGAAGAGTTTATGTAAAACGGATTGTTGAATGGAAATTAGCTATTATTGCGAGGGTATAAAAGATTTTTCTGTGAATGGTTTCGTTTATGGCATTTGAGAGATTAAAAATAAAATGGAGCAATTTTCTGTTCACAAAGGAATTAATTACTAAGGATAATGTTTTTGTACGTTAAATTTGTTTACACTTTGTTGATTATTCTTTGAGCCCGCCGTTTCGCGAATTAAAGCGGAGAAACGTAAGCAGCTTTTGCGTCAGCAGTTAAACGCAATTTTAATTATAACGTCAATCGATATTTTAATACGGCTTCGCTACTCTATCAAATAATTATGTAATTTTGATATTTATTAAGGAAGAAGTTAAAGAGGTTTATTAACCAGCTAATAACTGGAAACTCCAATATGAGTATAATTTCATAAAATGCAGGAATTTGATTTGATTTTTTTATAATTAAACATTTTGAATTACCTATCTAGTTACAATTTTCTGCTCGAATCTTTTAAAATTATATAAAACTTTAAAAATTTGTTATAAAAATAACTAAAGTAAAAATAAATAAAAACTTTGATAAATATTTGTCTTTAGATTTTATTGTAAAATAAATTTAAAAAAGAAAAACAAAGAGAATTTTTGAGCATTCTTCACTTTGCATGTTCGTAACATAAATGAAAATTAAATTGCGAGAGTGGAGAGAAGCTTTCATGATTACAAATGCATACAGCTGCGTTATATAACTCCTCGCTATTTTGTATTTCAAATGTAAATTCATTTAAACGTTCAACAAATATAATGCTATTTTATTCAAAATTTTACGCTAAATTATTTTTCTTTAATTTTTTGTGCAGGTTGTTTGTTCAGCAAAAATCTATGCAAACCTGATAGCTACTGTTATAATGGTAAGATGGTATTTAATTAATTATCAGAGAACATAACGCTCTCACTAATGACGTCTTATATCATATGTCTAAAATGAGTGACTTTGATTTATCAGATCTCGCATTCGGAACATGCGTACAAGACGATGATCTGGCAGAGAAGGATTTGTACCAGTAAGTATTAAAGTTATTGGAAGTTTTAAAGGATCCTAATAAAAAAGACATTTGACATTTTTACATAACGATAAAAGTGATAAAAACTGGATCATGCTTTATGAGGCAATATACCTTGATATGCGCAAGTGAATACAGACCGAGTGTAGTCAGACGCGGGCTCAGTATACTCGGTATGCATTTATTTGCATACATTAAGTGTATTGTCTGCAGTTTATCACGAACTTTGATCCCATTTTTCTCAAACTTTACGCTAAATAAGAAAGTCTATTTTCATAATTTCCTTTAAATTCCTCTAGATCACGTAGAATTATTCATAACACACTATACCATCAGACTTTCTAAATTTTAAATAGTGGAAATTCCACTATTTACTCTTTAGTGGAGCAATTTGAACTAACAAATAGGGAAATTCCACAGCTTTATCATAAATTTTCACTATTTGTTAGTTGAGATTGCTCTACTAAGTAGGAAAATAGTAGAATCCCCATTATTTAAAATTTACAGAGTATACCATCATTTTCATGAAATGCTTTTAAACAAATTTGCTCTCACTAATAACTGCCTATTTTAAATCATCATCCCACTCCAATAACTCCCCCACATTTCCAATTGCATTCAACAAGTCTAAAAGCAATTCTCGCGCGAAGCAGCTTACACTCCTCAACAATTTAATATCCCAACAAACGCGAGGCAGCGCGCAACACTAGACTCAAAGTCGACCTTGCGCAGCAAGCTTACATTTAACGGCATTACGCCGCATTAACAGATACAAGCGCGCACCAACGTACCCAATTATCCCAGGCAAGCCATAAACGTGAGCTCGTACACACGCGGCCCAAATGCCTCTCTAACACAAATACGAGATACTCACAGGCGAATGGTGCACCCACAGGTACAGCTTGGAGCCGGAGCAGCTGGAGCTTCTGCGCATGCAGCTCGAGCGGCTCGAGTTCGAGGGCTACAAGTGGCCCCACGACTACACCCAGTGCGTCATGCAGATCCTGCTCGATAGTCTGCGCTACAGGCGAGTATATATATATGTTTGATGATAGCCGGGCCGCGTTGGGTGACACTGGCTTATGTGGTCAGAGTAGATTGGGTTCGCGCGCTGGGCTTCGATTATATATCGGATGTCGGGGATATTCGATATGCAAGATTTAGATTTTAAACGAATTGCGCGTGTAGGTTGAACAATGACGTGGAGGAGCTCTGCAAGAACCTGAAGCTTCGGGGTAGCGAGGATATTTTGAACGACGAGAAGGAGGTCATCGTCAAGGATGGAGTTCCTAGCTTAAGGGTGAGCTTTTTTTCTCGTGTGATGAAAGATGTAAGGTTGTAATCTTTTATTTTATCTGCTGGAGGGTCGTTTGACGTTTTCAGCAAACCTTTTATCTTTCGTTTTGTAAATATCAATTTTCAATGTTTTTTTAAAGCTGACGTGTAGAGATATGTTGCGCTTTTATTAAAGATGAAAATCGACATATCGATTTATTGGCGAGGGCTGCAACAAATGTATGCTATTTTTAATCCTGATTCTTTATTGATATACTGATAAAAGTAAAAGCTATCACTATTTTTAAAATTCATCATATCATACGAAATATTTATAGAAGAGCATATATTAAAAATTCAAAAGAATGTTTTGTACTGTACAGGGTCAGACATTCATATTAGTGTTTTATTGCAATTTTTAAACTAATGTTTTCAACAATATTTTGTTTATAAAAGTTTAGGGACACGTTGAATTTTTTTTCTAAAAAAGTGTCCACGTCAGGCACGGGTTACTATATAAATTTTAAAACCGGAGTTCTCTCAAAAATGTTTTTACAGCAATGTGTCTTTTGCATTCACCAAAAGAATTGAAAAAGGAGTATATCGACCCCCTTATTCAAATTCAGTAAATTAAAACCAAATAAGTCAAAGCCAACATTTATCTAAAATCACGAAAGTAAATACACATAAATGAACCTCAAATTTTCCCTCTAATTTAAACCACAACCCAAGCCTCAACAAATCCTCATCCACAAATCATCATAAAACGCAAGCTAAACAATGACCCGTCCCAACCCTTATAAAACTTCCCTTAAAATTCCCTCTGAAAATGATGATTTACGCGCATATCCGCGCGCCTCGCCTTACTGTTTACCCATACGCAGGATCCATCCGAGCCGGTGGCGATAGTAAAGTTTACGCCGAGCCAAATGAATCCTCACGGGGAGTTCGCGGACGAGTTTTACTACCCGCCCGAGATGAGGCAGAGGATGGCCGAGGAGAGGAGGAAGCAGGCGAGCCGCTTTGACGATTACGACGAGAGCTTTTACGATAAACTCGGAGCTATCGGCAATCCCGATGAGGGTGAGTTCGCGCGCAGACAAGACTTACTTTGTTTGTCCAATTAAAACTTAACACGCGCCAGCCCGAGCGAGATTCATCAAAGTCATTTGTATGCGCGGAGCGAATATATTCCAGAGAGCTGTACACTCGTTATTTGCGAACGGACGGACTCGTTGATGCGTTTGCGATTTTCCAGGAAATTTTGCGAGGTGGATGGTTATTTTGATAGGCGGGGTTGGTTTTGCGAGCTGCGGAGCTGAGTCTTCTTTGATATTTGCTTTTTTTGGGGAATGGTTAATTTATTTTTCGTGGAAGTTTAATTGATTAAAGTGAAACTGTTTATTTAGAGAAATGTTTTATCGTCCATTTTAATATGAGTCAACAAGTTTTTTTCTTTTTTTTTATCAACGAGATAATTTAATCCTTAATTAAATGGATGTTTTTGTCCTCCGGTCTCTCCCTCTACGGAGGGTAGAGAAAAAAGTATCCAGTATAATGAAATCGTTTTGACCGTGACTATCAGTTTGGCTCCTTAAATTAAAGTAGCTTTGTATTTTTATTTTTGTATGAAATGCATTCTACTGTAGATTAATTGTCATAATTTAAATATTTGAAAAAATTCTTATCTTAAGTCTTTTATTAGAGACTAGAAATTTAATTTTTAGTAAGCTTCCTAAATTCACCCACGCGACTTTTTAAAGTCTTTTGTTCGGTCAGAAAAATTTCGATTATCGATAAGACTGATACATAGGTTTTAAATTAAAGATTTACGATATACGTCTTTTTTATCCTTCTTTTCAATAAAAATGTTCAATTCAAAACTCAACTTTTAAAGTATCGCTAAAAATAGTAATTTCAAATTTTCGACAGCATTACAAAAATAAGAATTTCAGTATATAAAAGCAATCACTTTTATTTTGAATGAGTCACTTTTCCGTCACTTATATCAGTCAAGTAGAATTCAGTGATCCTTTTCATGCCAAAAAGAATCTTTATCTTCCAGATTGTTCCTAATGTACTGTGTGATACACAGAGTATCTTCTCTTTTCTTTTTTTCCTTTTCTCTCAATCCATTGATAAAAAAAAGCATCGTTCTTACTCTTACTTTGCCAAGGCAACGAAGACCTCAAATAGAACAAAAACGGCTTTCTCTCTGGCGATTATTCACACGAATGAGGAAAAGAAAGTTTTCTGCTTACGTAACGCACGTTACATTAGTTTCAATATAAACAAAATTCTTAGTAACGTATAAAAAGGATCATCGACTTCTAATTGACGCACACCCCAACCAAACTTCGACAAAATCAATTAACCGTATTAAAGCCAATAAAATCATCGAATATTTATCCCACATCAATCCCATAAAAATCATTCTCCTCGCAAATCACTACACAATTTTCACGCCTCAATCAATCCCACCCGCAGTTTACCGTCGCGGCTCTCGCTCCCTGAGCAAAAAGTCGCTCGGCCCGCCGCCGGCCTACCCCAAGGAGAACTACCCGATTCCCCGAGAATACGTGGAAGCTCTGCGCGGTTTCCTCAACGACGCGAACCTCTACGTGGCCACGGCCGAGGATGAACTGGAATACCTCCCCGATGGCAAAAAACTCGACGAAGATGACGACGACTATGAGAAGACCTTCGCGAGAAAGTACAAATACCCTAGGAGTCTCGAGGACGTCGACTTCCTTGGACGTCAGGGCAATGTGAAGGTTGACGTCGACGATGACGATGAGTATGAGGACTATGATTACGAGGGCCAGAACGAGGGTTACGGTGCCAATCCGATAGCCAAGCCCATCATCGATTCACTGGCGGCAGCTCAGCAGAGCACTATCCTGCCCCTTGGCCGAGATGTTATCAGACCTGGTGAGTGTATTGGGGTTTGGTTTATGTGTGGGAGGGGTAATTTTTTTTATGCTTGTTATTGCATTTGGGACGTTGACATTTTATGTTTATTGGATGTATTGTGAATTAATAATTGATGTGGCAATCATCGGAAGTGCGGAACATCCTGACGTCAGGAAAAAAAATTATGTAATTCGAAATTATTCATCATAATTTTTTATATTTAGTAAGGATAATTTTTACTAATTCAGGGTAATTTCCCAAGTGACGTCATGATGTTTCTTTTTTATTACGATTATCACGGTGTTTGTTATCGGAAAATTTCTTTTCATATGCTGATTGAAAGCAAATGATTCAGTTTCACTCTATTACTAATATGTGACATTTGATTTAATTAATTATTCTTAATTACATTAAGTATTTTGAAATCATATGTAAACATACGAAAATTTTTCACTTTTTATAAATTATGCTGGAAAAATGATCATATTGTTCTTTAATTTCTTCAAATCATATACGAATATAATATAATATAGTTTACCTATCGTAGACTAAAAGCAAATAAATCAATCATAATATCGAATCTAAATATGATTGTCGAAATTACGTTGCATCATGCATAATTAGAAATATCAATACTTCGAGGAATTTTGTTGCATATTAAAATGTGTCGATATGAAGTTCATAAAAGTTGATCAAGCCATGAGGTCATTGTGATAAACCGATTAAAAATTTCCATTTAACATCATGACGTAAATAGTCATCCAACTATTACAAATTATTGTAGTCTCATAATTTTCGCAATAGCAAAATAAAAAGGGATAAAATAATAAGTTAAAAAAAACTTGTTTCAATAAATTTAATTACGTTTTAATTAATCAAATCAAATTACATTACCGCGCAAATTACTTTCTTCTACCTAATAATTGTCATAAGTATTCATAATGATTATATTTATTAATAAAAAAAGTAATTAAAAATTAAAACAAATTGTAAAGACTATTATTAACGGTAATTTTGAATTGATGTGCAGAGGAATACGACGACTTATCACTCGACAGTGACTTGGATGGCATGTTATGGAGGCGAGAGATGGCGGGTTTCAAACGCAGAGAACGTTTAGATGTTAAGAAACCCGGGCCTCCATTTTCAACTAACAATTATGCATTTAAAACCCAATCTCCACCATGTGAGTTTACTAATTCAATACTTTAAAATATTAATACAGCGATAATTAGTTTTTCACTAATCAAAATAAAATTTTTAGCTTCAGATAATGAAAGCAGTGAAGATGAAGAAAATTCACACGAAGTGAGTTTTTGTTTCTAAAAGATTAAAGTATAGAAAAACTTTTTCTTTCGATAAAATGTATGATTTCTCTTTACAGAATGATGAAGTGCTGTATTTGCCACAACAAGTAAAAAAAGAAATGTCTGTTTCTAAATTCAGTAATTCACCAAATACGTATGAAAATGTTGATCTTGATCATGTCTATATGCAATTTAACCAAGGAATTAACACTTGGTTTAAAGGAGAAACTGTTGTAAACTTGGTCAGTATAATATTTAAATAGATTTTATAATTTTTATAGCTTAGAATGTATTAAATAAGGAGGTCGAAATAATGGCAAAGGAAGAATAATATTCGTAGTGTAAAAAAATCCAAAATATTTTTATAATAAAAGAGAAGAAATATAAAAATATATATTAAAAGTCAGACTTCTATTCTCTGATGTAGCCGAAGAAAATTAAATTTACTTCGATCCAGAGTTATTCTGTTTTCTTTTAAACTTCAAATAAAAGAAATCCAAACAAATATATGTGAAGTAAATGTTTTTATAACTTTGTTTATTATTTGACATTTTTCTGATTCATAAAATGTTGAAAAATCAATAAAATTATGCTTGACTTGTCTTTTTAACATTATAGAAACTGTTCAATTTTTCATGACAGGTGGAATCACTACTTGGACTACAAAAAGATGAACTGAAGGACATACGCGTTGGTGCAGCTGAAGTTACTTTCAAAGTACCAAAGAACAGCAAAAATTACAATGCTACCGATATTGTTAATAAGCTTGGTAAATGCATTAAATTACTTTTTTATCTAATAGGTACTTGAATTTAAACTAATAATTTTAATTTTAATTTTATAACAGGTGGTATTCGTGATGAATTGAAAAAGCAACTTAACGTAGATCTGATTCGCGCTGGCATTGGTGATAAGGTAAAAGTTTAAAATGAATTTGACCTATTCTAATAAAATTTTGTGACTTTATAACAAAGTTAAAATTCAATTAATCACATAATTCCAACTTATATTTCCATTCAGCGAACTCAGCTACTTATTCGTCCATTAAAAAATTAAAATCTACTTATTAAATTATTCTTTTTTGCTCAAATTGTAATTTCCTTTTACATTAAAGTTTATCACAGGATATAATTTAAACTAAAAAATGCCTAGGATATTTCTTTGATTAAAAGATTCATCTCTTTTTAGAGACTGTCAGCATTACCTTGCAATAAAATACTTTTGACGTCATAGCTGTAAAAGTTTAACGATGTAACTTTAACTACCTGTCTCAAAAGCCCTAGCGGACGCCTTTCACGACACTATTTTCATTAGATTTACATTCACAAATTAATAACCATATACCTTCCCAAAGCACATATTAAAAATAACATTCATACCTACCTCTGCTCACCTCCAGACGAAGCTCCCGGCGATGCTAGAGGTGACGAACAACTCAGAGATGAACTCGAGCATATTCGGCGCTCTAGTAGCGGCTGGTGTTGCTGCGGTAAGCGCCGCTGCCATCGTCATCCTGGTAATAGCGCGCCGACATGCCAAGTCGAGGGCTAAGCTCGCCGGGCTTCGGACTCCTGATCCGGAGGCCTCGAAGGACTACCAGGAGCTGTGCAGAGCGAGGATGCAGGCCAAACAGTCGGACAAGCTGGCCGAGTCGCCCAAAGCTTTCGACTTCGGCAGGCTGATCGAGACGGGCAAGAGCGAATCCAACAGATCGAGCACCTCATCCTGGAGCGAGGAGCCCCAGGTCACCAATATGGACATATCAACTGGACACATTGTTCTTGTAATTATTCTTTTCTTTCATTGTTTGTGAAGAAACTTTTTGTCGTTTAGAAAGATAATGATACTTATACCATTGAGTAGTCTGAGGTCGACATTGGTCAGACGCGTTGATTTAATTGGCATTTGTCCCGACGCGACGATTTAACATTTGTCTATTTTCAGTCATACATGGAGGATCATTTGAAAAACCAAGATAAGCTTGACGAAGAATGGGCAGCAATCTGTGCGTACGAAGCCGAACCGTGTTCCACGGCCATTGCTGAAGCTGAAGGAAATTCTGAATGCAATCGAACTGGCGCTGCGCTTCCATACGACCACTCCAGAGTGATTCTCAATGACTTGGCCAACATCAATAACTCAGATTACATCAATGCTTCGACAATTGTAAGTACTTGTGATGCTTTTAATCTATCGATGTTTAAGTCCAAATTTTGTGTAAATAAGGTTTTGTTTCAAAATTTATAATATAATTTTTCCAATTGTTGTGATTCTAAATGTTATCTGAAAATCTGGCATTCGATGCATTACATTAACTCATTAGTAAAATTTCTTTTGTAAATGAAATATTAATTTTTTTAAAAACATATACTTGACGCTGATTGACTGTTTGTGGATGCCGCGTTACGAAAACAGAAGTCGGTAAGTTTGTAAATACTTCAAAGGGCATACGAGCATCAAATTGTTGCTTGCAAAACTACACACAAATAATCTAAAAGCTGGAAAAAACATTGCGCAATCACACTTTGTAAAGTAGAATTATTGTTTCCGTGCTTTGTTATAAAATGAACTTATTGTTTGTTCTCGATATTTATATTGAAAATGCCAGAGTTAGCATGTTCGTAAAATGTTTGAAATTTGTTATGCTTATAGTTGAGTAAATTCAACAGCTTACCACAACGTTTTAGAATTGATCAATTTAGCTTTCAAAAGTACTTTTATCATAAAATCAAAGTAGAATATCGCTGTAGGATGAATGTTGACGTAATAAGAAGCAAAAGTACTCACTCTAAACGAACCTAGTAAAATGATAGAATAAAATGTTACTACTTAGTTTTGTAGTTGAGTTAAAACGTAGTAATGATATAGTTTTATGCCATATTTAATACAATAAAAAAATTTTATTTTAGTAATTATTTCAATTCTTATAAGTGTGTTTATAAATACTATTTACAAAATTAAAATTTATAATACTAAATAAACTTTATAACCCACAAAAACAACAAAACACTATGACATACACTTTGAAGCTTGTTGTAAAGGCTTTGTTGTTGAAACTTGTATTGCAATTTTATTTTCAATGTATTTGCTTGATGGAAAAATTTTTCTTAAATAGCAGAAACCACGTATAAATAGAAACAAATTTTTTTAGCAATTTATTAGAACTGAAAATTACATTTAAAAATAATAGTTTAAACAAATCTTATAATTAACAGTATTAATTATTCGCAAAAGTTAAAACTCAGTGATTTCTGCAACAAAATCTTCGAATAATCGTCAAAAAATATGGCATGAATCAAATTCAATCAAGATGTTATTTTTACGACAAAACTTCTAGATATCCACCGCAATACAGCATTCACTAAAACACACTCACCCTTCTCATCTTTCTCTCTCTCAGACCGACCACGACCCGCGCAATCCAGCTTACATAGCGACTCAAGGCCCGCTGCCCCAAACGGCCGCCGACTTCTGGCAGCTGGTTTGGGAGCAGGGCAGCGTTGTGATCGTGATGCTGACACGACTGACCGAGGAGGGCCAGGCCATGTGCCACCGCTACTGGCCGGACGAGGGCTCCGAGCTCTACCACATCTACGAGGTCCACCTCGTCTCGGAGCACATCTGGTGCGACGACTACCTCGTGCGCTCATTCTACCTGAAGAATCTGCGCACCGGCGAGACGCGCACTGTGACCCAGTTCCACTTCCTTTCCTGGCCCCAGAATGGCGTGCCCAAGTCCAGCAAGGCGCTGCTCGAGTTCCGCAGAAAGGTCAACAAGTCGTACAGGGGTAGATCTTGTCCGATTATCGTGCATTGCAGGTGAGTCGATCATTTTTTTTTATGACAAGTGTATAATAAGTGTGCAAGATGATTTGACTAAAAAAAGGAAATATGAGCGAGTTTATGAAAAAATAAAAAAAAAAGAATTCTCAACTCATCTATGTTAACTCTTCTCCACAGTGACGGAGCAGGGCGCACAGGCACCTACTGCTTGATCGACATGGTGCTGAACCGCATGTCGAAGGGCGCCAAGGAGATCGACATCGCGGCCACGCTGGAGCACATACGCGACCAGCGTGCCGGCATGGTGGCCACCAAGCAGCAGTTCGAGTTCGTCCTGATGGCGGTGGCCGAGGAGGTTCACGCCATCCTCAAGTCCCTGCCGGCCGTCGCGGCCGAGAAGCCGACCGCCGGCGCAGCCAGCAGCGACAAGTCGCCGGCCAAGGCCACCAAGTCCGATAAATAATTAATCCGTTGATTTTTTTTAATTTCTCTTTCTCTATCGGCGCTCGCGCGCAGGCCTGGAGCTCATCTCTGGGCAGCGCGGCGCTCTTGTCATTAATGCATTTTAAGTCTGTGTCTGTCATTTTTGAGATGAGATAATATCATGATGGACGAGAGAGCGGGATCTTCTGACGAGCATTTCTCTTTTCATGGAAGCGGTGTGTATAGCCGGGCGATTTTTGAGACCTCGTACCTAAGTATAATATATGTATATTTTAGTCCATCCTCGATATGTGTAAGATCCGTCTTTGTTCCGAATGGATTGGTTGAGCGGTTTAGTTTTGATATGAGAATTATTACCGAAGGATTATCATAGGGGAACAGTTAGAGTTTTATTTATTTTTTTAGTATTGTTTAATAAGAGAATACCGTGTACCGAGGTTTTGTACGAGTCTTTTATGTGTAGGTCCGCGTAGAAAGGCGAATGGGCGATAATTACTTCGATGGCTTGTATTCTGTAACGAGAAATTCATTTCTATTATAAAAATAATAAAGATTCTAATCAAACAAAATCATAAAATAAAAAAGTAATATTCAATAGTTTACGATTGTCAATTGTGTTTTTATGCAGATTTAATTTTATACTTTCGTGTCTATCCATCTATCGGCCTATGAAAAGATGAACAGAAACAAAACAATCAAAAGATCAGGGTCTTTTGAAATGTATTCTTTCGTCGAGTACTGTTAACTTTTTCCTTGGTTTTTAGAACCAGGTCGCTGATTCTTTGAGTAAGAGAGCAGTAGACTCGTATATAGCGCGATTTTCAATCGCGTTGGATTAAAAAAAAAAAAACAAAATGAAAAAAATCGTCGTTTCAGCGACGATCTTGAGAGTATATATCGATTCGACTATTTATCCTGAACAATGCGGGTCATGATCGAGCTGCACAATTTCTAAGCTGAATGTTATGTACTACTCGGTGCAATTATTAAAGATGTAAGGACTCGATGATAGTTTCGTCATATGGCATATTTTACTTTTCCGAAGGAGGACTACGTACTATATAAAATAAATGTATCATGTACTATTATTATATGAAAGTATACCAAAATTATTGATAAATATTTTACTATATGATGTATTACAATGTAAAAGGTATATGGTACGATAATATGCCCATGCATAAGTGTATATATCCTAAGCGAGGACCATAACAACAACTATCGGAAAACGTACGTTTTTTACTTGAAAATCTAATATGAAATATTGATACAAATCTTAAATTTTGTTGGGTTTAGTAGTTAAATATAAGAGAAATTATATTTGCAAACGTAATTTTACGTATACGTGAACATAAATATTGGAAAATAGTTTTTTTAGCCTTATCCCTTATATATTTTAAAAAATGTATTAGATATTTATTATATATTTTTATAAGAAATTAAAGTTCCATTTTTTTTGCGATAGTTTTACTGATGGTCCCTGATCCTAACACAAATTATAGACAAAGATGTCTGACTGATGTAATTCATTTACGAGCGAGTTGAGAAGGATAAAGAATAAAAAAAAATTATGAAAAAGACTTATTGCAAATCAGGCTATCCATGCAAGATAATAAAAATGAATGTCAACCATGTAGTTCCAGCCTCTACTTGGTTGGTTTGCTTTTTATGTGAATGGCATATTATGGATTATTGTGCAGTACGATCAATTGTGACTGATTTTGGAAAGAGTAAAATATAATTAATTTATAATTTTCATTGTACACTTTACAAACGATTTCGTCAGAAACTGCACTATCATACTTTTCTTACTGCATGAATATGAGCAAACTTGTTGAATGATTGTGAAGTCCTATGGAAAAAGTCTGCTTAAATTAGTTCTAATTTATTATTTCAATTAATTTAAGTAAGAAGGAAAAACTGTAACTTAATTATTGTATTCCAGATAGTCGTCTTCAGGGAATCATTTATCTTCTTCCTAAAACTTTTACGATCAAAATTTTAACGAATTGCATACTTTAATCAGTGATCAATACCGGTGATGCATTTTAAATAATTATCTAAATGACTCAAGAGCAAAACTTGACTTTAATAAACTAAATAAGTTTGCTTAGCCTCTTTTAACATCGACTTGCGAAATAGATGCTATATTTTTGTGTAAACCAGAAATGATGTATCTATATAAAAAGAAAACTATATGCTATGTTACTTGAGAGTATAATATATGTTGTAAAAGAATAAATCAATCTATGTTCAAATTCATAGTTTTTTTAATATGTAATACGAATTACACAATTATCAGCATTACAAAAGTTTAAATCACACTTTTATTCACTATACATTTAATATTAATATTATAAAAAGCCTTATAAATCAGAAAATTCATTATGTTTATTGATTTTAATTTTTTTGGGTTTTTGTTATAATTTAATTAAAATTGTAATATTTTTTTTAAATGGATTGTTTTATTCTTTGTTTTGTTTTGCAGTAGTAAATATTACAAATAAACTCAAGTCACTTTATATTTTAATTTAATATAAAATAAATTTTTTTTAAATATAATATTTATACTAAATGTTAAATTCTATATGAGTTCTTGAAGTTTGCTTTTATTATAACAATTATAATAATAATAATTTATTCAGTTTTATATTAAATAAGATTTTTATTTTGTTTCTAAAAAGTGTCTGAAAAAATATCTAAAAAATTTTTTTTTGTAACATTGCACGTTCTTCGCGTTTTTAGAAACCTAAAATGTGGGTCTAAAATGACCGTTTTTGGACCGGCGCATCGCAGCGAATGCTTTAGCGCCCGTCGGAGAGGATGCAATTGGCTTTTGTTTAATTATTATTTTAAAAATTATGTATATGTGATGAGATTATTGTAAGGGATCCAATTATCATTTTTTAAATCGTTTTTTCACTTTTATTATCTGAAATAGAACCCGCTTTTTAGATATATTAAAAAACTTAATAATCAGTACATGAGTTACAATAAATATAGTAAGTACCAAGGGCTAATCATTGCACTTTTTTATTTCAAAATTGTTTTTAAGAACTATTTGTTTTATTATTTATAAATGCATTATTATGTATGAATTATGAAAGTAAAAGAATTAATTTTTTTACATAAATTTTAATTAATAATTGATTATGTATAAACTTTGTCATCATAAAAGATATGATAGAGTAAAAATATATTTATATTTTACATTCTTTAATCTTGTATTGATTAATAGATTGCTTATTTTATAAGCGAATTCTTTTATAAAAAATAATAAGTATATATATTTTGACTATACGTCTATAAAGCACTGATTTTAAGGCAGTCATAAATTTTTCTTATATCAAATATAAATTTTCATATTTACAAAATTGCTAATATAAAAAACTAATAATCACAGGAAGATGAGTCATGTGTGTCATCAAAAACAGGATTCCAAAAACCTAAAAAAATAAACTGATTATATATTCTGTAAAATTTATGTAATAATTTATGTAAATTATGCAAGTTAATAATCATACTTTCTGGAGTGTGAACTTCAACTCTATATTGTCCTCTATGTCTTGAACACATATTCTTTCGCTTTTTTCTTTCTTCCTCTGGCAAGTGACCATAATACTAGAATAATTAATTATTATTAATTATTTACTGATATTTTTACTAAAATATCATTTTAGTTTCAAAATAAGATAAAGATTTTCAAACTATAAGAAATACTGATTTTACCTTCTTACAATCCTTACATTCCCATCCTGGTAGCTGAGCTCTTTCATTTTTATTTCTTACAGGCCCTTCTTTGTAAGCATAGTTAAGAGTTTTCTCTTTTCTTCCAGGTATTCTAGAATAAACAATAACAAATTAATTATTAGAGTAAAATTAGTATGAACTGTCTTCAATATAAATTACAAAAAAATATTTACACATCAAAACTATTTAATAATGCTTTTTTTGCTGGTGGGGTGTTACACTCAGTATCTTCTTCCATTTCAGTTAAATCTATTTCATCATTTTTGTTATATCCCATTTCAGCTGGAGAAAAGTAAGTATCATCACTATAGCTCCTTTGTGGCTCAAGAGATTTCTGTTTTTTAATACTTTCCTGATTTATTGAACCAGGAGATTTTATATTTATTTTATTGCTTTCAGTTTTTTTATGTAAACTGAGTTTGTTTCTTAATTTTGATGTTTCACTTTGTGCTGGACTAGTTTCTACCAAGTCATCATCTTTTGCAGATGTATTCTTATTTGATGTAGTAGATTGGTTGTTTTGTAAGTCTTTCGTTTTTGAAAATTCTTTTTTAGTCATTATATCTTTTAAATTACTAGTTTGATTTTTTTGAAGACTCATTTTTTGATTAATTGATTCATCTCCAAAATATGTTTCACTATTTGTTTTCATTTTAGAATTATTTTTATCATAAAAGCTTTCATCAGAATCTATTTTGCTAATGTCTATTACTGGAGGAACTCTTTTCAAACTTAAAGTAGTTTGTCTGAGCCTCTTACCCTTTTCAGAAAAATCAGTCTTACCATAATTAATCTTAGAAACTCCTAATAAGTTGTAACTTTTATTTTTATCTTGACTGCTTAATGAAGTTGATAAAAACGTATTTTCTATCGTTTTCAATGGTTTCTTCAAAGGCTCCTTTTCTGGTTCAGGTTCAATTTCCTTTTCAATTTCACTAATATTTTTTTCAAGTAAACTAGCAGTGGTTGGTGTACCAACTTTACTATCATTACTAGAAGGTATAGAATGTGAAGAAGTATTTGATATAGATGAATTACTTTTTTTAGAACTACTCCTTTTACGTTTACTTAAAACTGGACTATTTTGAATTTTTACTGGTGTACTCATTAATGAAGGTGGTGGGGACTTATGTTTATCAAAACTATCATCTTCAATATCAGAGTTAAAATCTGATGAAAATATAGGTACATATTCATTAATGTTTTCTTTCTGTATCTCATCTTTATTTGTTCTTATTAAATTTGTATCAATAACAGTGGTTCTTGTTACGTTTTCAACGTTGCAATTTTTACTCGATGCAAGTATTTGTGAAGGTAATGGAACTTTGGAGATAACCGTAGTTTGTGATGTACTAAAAGAATATATGCAAAAACATAATATTTTATCAGTATAACAAGTTATTAAAAAAAAGTTGCATTAAAATATAAAAATTAAGTTATCATAAATTAAACTTAATGTTTCACTAATAAATTCCAATGGAATAATTTAATTTAATAACAACATTGATATTACAGCAATCATATTTAATGAATTTTTATTCTATCAATCTTTTAAATATAAAAATTGTTTATACTTACATCTGCTGCTGACTAATCTCTTGGTTGTTAACAACTTGCTTAAGTTGTTCATTTTTTATAGACAACTCAATATTATCTGCTAATAATTCTGTAATTACAAATTTTTTTTATAAAGCTAAGTTATAACTAATAACGTATATGTTAACTTAATAAATATTTATAAAAAGCTAAAGCATTAAATGTTAAAAATAATACATATGCATATTTATTTAAAAAATCAATTTATTATCGGTTCATTTATAAGTTTAACCAATAAATTATGTACAAATTTGCCTAGTTCATATTTTGATAAATTTCTGATGCTCATTGCTTATATAGCATAATGTAATTGAGTTTTGTAATTGTTGTAATAGTGACATTATCAAATTTTTTTAATTTTGTGTCTCAGGAAAATTGAGCAAGCTGCATAACAGTTATATAAAAGGAATGTTTTACTTAATAAATAACTTACTTTTATGTTCGTACAAAATTTTTTCCAAGGAACAAGAAAAATTTTCTAATGATAATTTAGCTCTCTTATGCTGCTCAAAATATTTTGCTTTCAAATCTTCATTTAAGTCCAACGTAAATTTGATGTTAGGGTCAAATGAAATCGAATGCCATTCCATATTTTTTTTTAGAGTATTCCGGCGTCCAGAAAAAGCGCGGGCGTAACTTATTGTAACCCATTAGGCGAAAAAACTTCGCCGACGCTACAGAGCCCAGAAAAACTCATAACCTTAAAAAACTTTCTCACAATTTTTCAGTACCAACTTTTCACTTCCCCTAAATCCAATTTTACTGTCTCGTAGGTACCCGTACGTGAAATTTTTTGCTATCGCTACTGTGTCAGTTCGAAAACTTAACCAAACTTTTCACTTGCTCTGTATACGTAAACAACAGCCACGAGAGTTGAGTAGAGGCAATATATATATAGGCATATAGAGAGTAACATGTAGTAAGGTAAGGAAGTTTATCGACGTGTAGGTGATAGTTCTCGCCAGTTTGTGATTGTAAGTTACCAATATAGGTGGCGCAACGTTTGCATCAAAAACTGCGTGTTCGTCAGAATCTCGTTGCGTTCCCATTTTTAATTGAATTTGGTCGCAATTTTAATTGCAACCGTAACGTTACGCTTATTTTTCTTAATTTGCAGACTGTACATACATATATACATATATATAGTCTCCATAATCAAAAATATCTGCGCACTGGCCAAAAGAAATATCTGTTAAAATTTTTTTGAAATTGTCCAATAGGATTAGCTAAAACATCGGAATTGAATAATGCGCGCTTTCAAAACGTTCTAAAATGATTTTTCTCTTGGTCAGTATATACGTCTATAATTTTTAGAGCATGAATGCAGAAAGGAGGGCCGCTGAATCTTGTTGTTGAACCGAATATGCGCATTAGAGAGATATAATGCGTTACGTCCAATGTATCCTCTTCTACTTTGCTATTATTGCGTTCTTATCAATTAAATATTATCAAGAATATGGCTTTTGTTACTTTTCTACATACTTTGTAATATAACTTAAAGTTAAGGCTAGCAGGATCCAATATATAAAATTAAATTTTTCGGGCATTTACAAATATTTTTACTTTTTATAATTTTCAAAATGTCTTATTAGTAATTCTGAATTTTTTTAATTACATTACACATAAGCAAAATTTCAAACTTTAAATATTTTTGTTATGTCATTTGAAACGTTTTTTTAATTTTTTTTTTATTAATTTTCTACAAATTTTATATAAATTAAGATTAAACTGTAGAAGTTCATATAAAAATTTAATTTATTTATTTAATTTTAATCAAAATAAAATATTTAATTAATAGATAACAAGGAAGTTTAAAAAGGTCAAAAAATTAAATTATTAAATATAAAAATATAAAAGGGATGGTAATGGTAATATTTAGAATAATATATAATAATGATAATATATTGAATATAAATATATATAAT